>VMDR010000980.1:0-133033 GCA_007922815.1 Macrotus californicus
CTCCGCCATCACCCCTGTGTGGCCGGCCCATGAGTCCCTCCCCACCCCACCCAGCAGGTCTGGGCAGCCGCAGGGCGTGGAGACCTGCCCATCCCGTCCCTGTGCCCCAGGCCAGGCCTCCTGCCCCTCCCACAGGAGCCACCCAGATGATCCCGTCACTCTCCACTGGCTCAGCCCAGTTCCTGCCCTGCCAGCCTCTTCCCCTTGCACCCGGGAACCCATCACACTGAACATACACCGCCTGGTTTCTAGGGCACCGCCTGCCTCGAGAACAGAGCCGGGCGGGGTGACAGTGTGTGAGGAAAGTGAGCGTGGGCTAAGCAGTTTCCCACAGGCACTCCTAGAGCTCTCCAGGGGCAGAGGGCCCGAGGAGGTCTGGCTGAAGGCAGGCAGCATCATCCCTGCCCTTGAGGATGAGGAGGCAGCCAGGTGCAGAGGGGAGAGGCTGGTGATGGGGCCACAATCCAAACCAAGTCGCCAGCAGGAAGACAAAATTCCTGAGGGGTGCCTGCTCAGAGGGACTTATAACTGGAGACTGCTTGATTATCACCTGTGTGCAAACTGACATGTACGTGACCTTCAACAAATAGTGTTTTCAAGAAAAATACAGGATCCATTTATAGAACACAGTACAAGAATTGAAAGAGACTCCTTTAGAAAATTAAAATTAGAATGCATTTCCAGAAGGCCAAAATTCTTTCCAAGAGGCCTAAGCCCCAAGTGGGAAATAACTTGTCTCAGTGAGACTCCCAAACACGGTGCCGTCTTTCCCGGGGCCAGACGCCGTCTGAGCCCCTCCCCTGCAGCCCTGCACAGGGGCTGCAGCAGGAGGGACGGGGCCCACTGTGCTGAGCACCATGGGAGCTTCTCTGTACGGAGCCCGAGGCTCCTAGGGAACTCTGGGTCTCGTGAGGGTGACCAAGACCCCATCAGGAGGAGCCAGCGGGATGCTGGGCAAGGAAAGAGGGCATTGACCACGTGCCTGGCACGACCGCAGCCCTGTGCACCAGGAGCCACAAGTCAGCAGGCTGTGAGGGGGTGGGGGGCAGCGGAGGAGGCTGGAAGGAGGATGGGTGGGGCAGGAAGGGAGGAGCAGGGGGCGGCACCCTTGGAGTCCGGAGTTAGGGTTGGGAAGGACGGCGCTGGCCAAGGTGCTGAATTGCTGGAGCTGGGCGGGGCACGGGTGAGGAGGGCATGGTGGCAACCCCAGGAGACCTTGGAGACCTGAACTCAAGATGAAGGCGCTGTCCTCAAGACTGCAGCAATGCACCTGCCTCCACTCACGGCCTGACACCCGTGAGGTGGCTCAGAGCAGGTTTTTCCTCGCCCTGTCCGAGCATCACCGACCTGCCCACACCTCTGTGGCCCGGGCTCTGCCAGGGCGTCCCAGGGCCTCCTGCCGCCAACATCGCTGAGACGTCACAGCGAGCATGCCACGCCTGCTCACCCAGGACACCCACACTCAGCCCTCCACTCACCGCGTCCCACGACTCACCCCCTCCCCTGCCTAAGCCCCCTCCTCCGGCCTTCTCACTTCCCTGGGGAATCACGGGTCCAACATCAGTACTGCGGGTGGACTTCTCCCCAACAGAGAGCTCGCTGATGACCGGGCACGTAACCCGTCTGTCTTCACCTTCCCAGTACCAGGCATGCTGTCTGGCACGTGGCAGGTGCTGCAGAAAACACGGGTTGAACTGAGCGGCCCCCGGACGCCGTTCACGGGCTGCAGCACCACCCTCCCAGAGGGAGCGACTCGGCACGGAGCCGGCTGGCTCCAAGGCGGCGAAATGCCCCATTCTGTCAACAAAACGCCTCAATCATGCCAGATCAGCTGCCATTAGCAAAAAAGTGCTATTCCATCTAATTACACATTTCATCGATTCTGAATTAAACGTCGTATTCCCTAAATTAAACGAGGAAAGCAAACAAGAGTAGGAAACGCTCAGACTCCTCTTGCAAACAATCGAAAAGCGTGTGCCAAGCTCGGGGAGGGGGTGCCATGTGTCCTCTTGGCCCACACCCCCGGAGCCCGGAGCTCAGGCAGCTGATGGAAGGCACGCCCGGGGCCACAAAGACATGGGAACCTGAGTACACTTCCACGCCTGTGTCACCCGGGGTCAGCTGACTGGCCTCCTGGGGCATTTTCTTGTCCTTTCTGAAAACACGGACAACCTTAGAGTGTGGTCATGAGGCTGAAGACGCCACAGGCCAAGGGCTGAGCCCCGAGTGCACGCTCCAACAGCAGTGGCAGCTGGCCTCATTCCTCCCTACCCACCACGTACACCCGGGCACCAGACCCGGCCTCAGGGAGCGAGGACACCCGGAGGACACAGGAAATACCAACTCCCTAGGAAGGTACCCAAAGCCCCTCCCGCTGCCTGGGCCCCTTCACCTCCAGGCCCCATCTGTGGGACTCACCTGCATGCCCTGCATCCCAGGTCAACCAGCACAGCCTGGATGTGGAGAACCAGCTTGAGGCTTGAGCCCCAGGCACCAGCCCCTCAACCTGGCCCAAGTGGCATGGGGTGGAGCTGATCCAGGGTGCACAGGGGCCCGCGTGCACTGCTCACAGGCACCAACTGTGGCCATCTCTTCCCCACGCCGCATTCCATGACGCCACGTTGGGAGCTGAAGCTGGCTGCAGGAGAAGCGCCTGCCCCATGGAACCTGGTAGAGGCCGCCAGCCAGGGCTGGTGGTCAGCAACTTACTAGGTCACAACTGGGCAGACCGGAACCAGGGGGCAGGGGGTGGGAACCTGAGCTGGAGGAGCCAAGGCCTTGACTTCCACCCAAGGAAGGAGGCAGAATTTATGATCAGAGTCTACGCACACAGGCTGCCTGCCAAAACAAACCCTCAGAGTTCTCCAGGGCCTTGTAAAAAAATTACGCTCAGAGTCAGACTATACAAAAAGTAACATTCCCAACGTCCAAGTACAACGTACAACACCTGCAGTATAAAAACAAAGGAAACGGACCCAGCCTCAGAAACCCGCGAAGCCAACCCTGCGGCAGGCCCAAGGCCGGGGCTACCGGGCAAAGGCTTTTAAGGCGGCTGCTGTAACCAGGCTCCCTACGATTAAAAAAAAAAAAAAGTGGAAAAAAAATAGGAATGCACAATCAAAAATATTTTAAAAGGCAAAAATAAATTTTATAACTTAAAAAGACAATAAATTTCAAAAAGAATCCCTCCCTGGGGGAGGCCCATGGCAGAACGGCGGCGACAGAGGCACCTGACTGAGCGTGAACGGGGGCAAGAGCAGAGGACGACACCGACGGGCTGGGCTTCATCGACACTGGAAACCCTCAGTCTGCGGACGCGAACCACGGAGAACGTCTTCCCGACGCGGAGATCAGACAGAAGTCGGGCACCCGGCCACACCGAGGACTCAGTAAGACCCACACCCTCTCGGGAGAAGGCGCACGGCTGGGCAGTGGAGGGGGGAGAAGACGGTCAGCATCGGCGGTCACCCAGGAAACCCAAGTCCAAATCCCCACAGAGACCCACCCAGCAGGACACCTCCTGCGACAGCGTCTCACTGTCCCAAGTTCCAGCAACGACACGGAGGAAGCTGTCGCAGTTCTGGAGGGGACGGGTGGTGGCATGGCCACTGGAAGAGGGCCTGGCGGTCTCCCGGACAGACACGCGCTGACCTCTCACATGCGCCAGCAACCCCACCGCGGGGCACTCCCCACGAGAAAGGAGAACACGCGTCCCCACCAAGACCGGCTCGTGAGCGGTCAGAGCACGTTGTACGTGCCAGCCAGGGAGCAGGGGCCACCCAGAAGCTCTCTCAGGCAAACAGGTGCACGGGCAGTGCTCTGGTCTCACGGTGACACACCAGTCCGTGACAAAAGGGTGAACGGCGGTCCCGTGCCAGCCACATGTGGACCTCAGAGTCCCTGCTGGGTGACGAGGGCCAGCCACGGCGCATGCACTCGGTGTCTGAGAAGTGCGGCTGTGGCACACTGAAGCCCGGGGTCTGCGTCCTGCTCTGGCAAGTGACCGCACTCCCTCGAGCCCGCTTTCCTCGGCCACAGACGGAAATACCCCTCCACCACCACCCACCACCCTGGGGCACAGCGCATCCTCGGTGGGCTCAGGCGCCCGACACCGGGCAGCGTGGTGCAGCTGTCCCTCACACCCTCCGAGCCTCAACCATGCCCCTGGTGGGCCCTGCTCTGTTCGTCTGTGTGCGCACAGCGCCATCCCCACCTCCGCGGCGCCAGTGCCACTGCAGTCTCATCCGTGTGCCACACTGAGCCTTCCTTGCGGCCCATCTACTCGCAGGGCTTCTGTGGCTGTGCCCCACGCCCCATGGGCATGCTGCCGTCTCCAGGACGCCAGGGGTTCCCTGTGGGGCGGACCCTCCGCCACCTCCTGTGAGCCTCTCCCACAGCTGCTGAGGCGACACCTTGGATGTGCAGGCACTGCGCCTGCACAAGTGATTTAAAGAAAACACTGAGCATTGTAGATGGCAGAGAATCAGCACTGGACAAGCAGGACCTCACATCCCTTCTGTCTGGGGTCACCCAGATGTCACGGACACAATGGGGGAGGGGGTGGCACCCAAGGAGGCCTGGCTTGGGTCACCCTGGGAGACAGGGGAGCTGACGGCGGATTCAAAGCTCTGGAAACGCACTTCTGCTCTGCGTCCACGAGCCCTCCGCAGGCCTCCAAGGGAGCAGACGATTGTCATTTACGCCCTCCGTTTCTGGCGAGGTGTTGTTAAAGGGGGGAAAGGTGACAGCGACAAGAGAACGGCCCCCAGACCTGTCAGATGCAGCTCAAGCCGCCCCACACGTGGCCCACGGCACGGGGGCTTACACGGAGGTTTCCTCTCAGCCAGTCCCAGTGACTGGAGGCCCCGGAGACGTGGACACAGTCCCAGGGCAGGCTCAGAAGAGGCCTCATCACGAGGATGAAGTGACAGAGTGACATCACGAGTGTACACCCGTGTTGACTTGTAGCCTTTCACACCTGGCAGTGCCCCCCACAGATGCACAAACAGGGGCTTGGGCAGGCTAGCCCCGGTCGGCCCCTTGGCTCTGCCGTCCGGCCAGGCCTGGCCCAACTCTCACCCTCCCGCCTCCCAGGCTGCCCCAGGGGCTCCCAGCAGGAGCCTGCAGATGGCTCGGCCACCTGCCCTGAACACGAGGACAGGAATAGCAGAGACTGGCCACAACCTGAACGCCCGCCACACAAGAACCCTGTTCTGCCAGTCTCCACGGCCACCTGAGGAGCCAGGTATAACATCCCATTTCACGGAGAAAGAGGCCAAGGACTGGGGAGTTTGTACAAGGTGGCACAGAGGACAGCAGTCTCCACACTGGAGGTGTCACTGGCAGAACCACACATGACCCGAGTCCAGAAAGAAGAGGAGCGGGTCCACAGGCCGGGTGCGCGCACCTCCACACGTGGCTCCAACAGCAGCCCCCCGACACCCAGCCCCTGGCGCCTGAACTTTCCAGGTGAGAGGGAAAGAGTCTGCTCTGTCTGTACCCACGAAGCCGCCCCGAGGACCCGTGGGCCCGTGGGCCCGGAGCCATGGCGGGGCGCGGTCCTGTCTGGAGCACCGCCTCACGGGGTCACGCCCGGTAGTCTGCGGGACCGTGTGGGTCTCTGTGACTTGTCATCCCCTCGAGAGAAGGCGGGCTCTGGCCGTCACACTGCACCAGGAGCCAGTGAGGCTGCACGACCAGGGGCTGCAGGAGGAGGGACACAGGTGGCGATCGAGAGACGCGGCCATCCCTGAAAACGTGGCGTGACTTACTGTGCCGGGCCGTGACGGCAGCCTGTCAGGGGACGCCACCGAGAACAAAGAATGAAAACCACCCAGAGTTGTTCTGTCACACACCCAAGTCAGAAAACGCGACTCCAGGAAGACTTATGCTTCAATTCCCTCCTTTCCCACAGAGAGTCCGCCAAGCCTGCAGGCACAGCGAGAGCGGTGCGGTGACTGAAACCGGGCGGAAGGGCCACAGGAGTCCGGAACCCTCAGCTGAGGTTGGGGGCCAGCACCAGAGCTCCGAAGCACTGACCTGACAGGTGGGGGCTCAGAACCCGGGGGCAGACCCCAGAGGCAGCGCCAGAGCCTTCCGTAGGGGGGTGGCCACTTGGCCAGGTTCCACGCAGGGTGTCACCATGGGAGCACACATGCCTCACCCCACCAAACTTCAGGCCTGGCCCCTTGCCTGCTTTGGCCACCAGACCTGTGCAGAGTGACACTTTAAAGCTTTGAGATCGGAAGCTTCGAGGACCACAGCGTGGTCCAGCCCCTTCCCTTTCCCTGCCACAATATGAGGGAAGGCTGGCTGGCCTGAGTCCGGGCAGGGTCCCAGAGCCTGACCAGCTTCTGCCCGCTCGGTCACTTTTTTCGGGCACCACGGTTTTGCGATCCAGTCTTCCTTCTCCTGTGGACAGCATCCCTGCAGACGCAGCTCAGGGATGCTGCCTCGACGCCGGCCCTTCGGAAGCAAGGAGGCCCCTAAGAAACAGGTCTTCCAGCGCTGCAGGACAGCGACTCCTGAGTGCGTGAACAGGTGCCGCAGTCGACAGTCCTATGGCTCCAACCTGCCGAGCAAGGTAGCACCTCTGCCACAGGGAGCAGTCCCCACCCTCCAGTTACCTCCTTTCCTGGTCGCTGGAAGAGGGCAGAGCGGCCAGTTACTCAGACACAGGGCAGAGCAGGGCCCTGGTGCCAGCCGAAGTCACGCTGGAGAAACAGGCCAGCGTCCTGAGCTCCCCACACGGTAGCCACGTTTCCCCAGCCACAGCAGGACACCACGCACGACCTCCCCAGCCCTCCGCGCCCTGTCCAGGCCCCTCCTCTCCAAGGACTACCTACATGGGGTCTCACCCTCAGACCCCTCCCTGCACTTGCTCACCATTTTCCCAATCCCTGCCTTCAGCTGAGGCCAGTCCTGGCTTCTGATCTACCTGCAGTAACTTTGGGAACTCGATTCATAAATAACTAGTATCTAATCAAAACCCATGACCAGTTGTTTTATTTGCATCTTGGTGTCAGGATTAATTACAGAGCCAGCTCCGAGAGACCAAGGACGGGAGTCCCAGGCCTGCCAGACTGGGCTGCTGAGCCCACGTACAAGCACAATCTGTCTGCGCTGGTTTCTCGCCGGCACAGAGCAGGACTAACACCTCGAAGGGTTTCGGGGAGGAGGGGCCGCAGCACGTGGCGGCGTCCTGCCCACGTCATCACCCCAGCTGACCCTGAGTCACAGAGCCCTACCTGAGGAAGCACAGCACAGCTCATTGCTGAGGGCACATTCAATGTTTAAAAGACGGAGCCACGTCACCACTTTCATTCACTCAACAACGCGCAGCGTGTGAGGACACTGCGGGTCACCGCTTCAGGCGAGTGTGGCTGCATCCCTGACCCCAAGGGCCTCCCGGAGGCGTCCGAGGGACGTGGACCACCAGAATGACCCCGAGCACAGTATGAGCTCACACAGGCTGCCCTGGTAGGGGCAGGGCAGGGTGGGGGTGTCTCCTGTCCTCATGGTCGTGGAGGCAGCAAGAGAGAAACTGCGCCCCGTCGAGGTGACCCGCACAGACACCGAAGTCTGGGCTCCTGCAGCCTGGCTCCCCCAGACTCTCTGGCCGCGCACGGCTGACCGGCTCCCAGGGCCACTTCAGTGGCGCTCACCGCGCAGACGGGGCTTGTACTCAGCCATCAGCCCCAGCCTGAGCCATCGCTTCTAAAACGCTGAGCATTCGGGTTTCGCTCCCTCTACCAACAGGACACGAGCTATCACCCTGCTGAGGAGCCCCGGCCGGCCCAGCACCAGAAGCCGGGTCCTCGGACACCAGACGGGCGTCCTGCTGCCGCAGACAGGCATGCACTGACACAGGGGCAGGGGTCCCCGCGGCCAGTGTGCGCGACGGGGCTGCTGTTCTGCACGGGGCAGCCATGCACTCTGGGACAAGGAAGCCCAGCTCTGCTGAGCGCCCCTGCGGGCTCGGCAGGGCACTAAAGCACTCTGGGCTGCGCCTCGCGGGCCTAGCGAAAGGGGACATAAGGCCCGAGTCCCCGGGTATCACAAGAGCGACACGCAAGTGCAAAAGCAAACTGTCGGCTTCCCCGGAGAGCCTGCGACCCTACTAAGCCACTTCCGCACCCGATGTCAGGTCCCAGATACGAGCCACCCCCCACGGGGCTTGTGAAGAGCAGTGTCTGCCAACGTTCAAGACACCTGGTGTCTCGGGCACAGCCATTGTCCTAGGGCTGTCCGTGCGATGCGGAGGGCAGGGCGGCAGGCAGAGCTGTCTCCCTCGGGCACACTTGCTTTGCTGTCTGTCTCGACGACAGGGGGCCCACTCACCGCCTGCCTCACCTGCTTGCGGGAGGCTCAGCGGCTCGAAAGCCTTTGCCAGTTTCTCCCCCTGGCCCTCCACAGCCTTGTCCTCAGAATGGGATACAAGGCCCATGCCCGTACCCCCGAGTTCTTACAAGGATCGAGGGAGCAGAAACACCCGTGATGAGCATGTGCGGGCTCACCTCCCGCCTCTGCTCCTCCCTGTGGAGCGTGGGCAGCCAGGACAGGGCCCAGCTCCTCCCGAGCTCAGCCCTGAACAGCGGTGTGGCATCTTTGCACAAGTGTCCCTCAGACCTGAATCCCACGCTCAAATGCGCTTCTTCACCATGTGTGAAAAATACATTCACATTTGCCCCAAGTTCATCTCCTTTGCTACATGAACTCTGGTGACCAACAGCAGCCAGCACAGCGCCGTGACTCAGTGAAACCAAGTTTCAGGCTTGCGCTGGGATGCTGGTGGCCGGCTGTGTCCGCCTGGTATCTCCTTCCTTCCTTTCCAGGGGCTTGTCTCTCCTGACTGTGTGGTTGGCTCTGTGGTCCTCATGGTGACAACTGATCACTCAGCACAAATTCCACAAAAACCTAATTTCTGATAGCGGCACAGCAGTCAGTTACACAAACGCACCGCTGTCGGCTATCAGCCCCACTGCCCGGTGTTCCGGGCATTCCCGATGTTTCCATAAACACTAGAGACACGCAGGTCCTTGCCCTCCGCCCTCAGGTGCAGCCCAGACGCTCGTCCTGAGGACGGCTTCCCAGGAGGAGAGTGCTCCCGGCTCCAGAGCTCCCAGGGCTCTGTTACGTGTTATCACGTGGCTCTGCAGTGAGGCATGCTCATTTTCACAAAAACCTTAACATTTCATGGTACACCAGCCAGAAATGCAGGGAGAGGGACCCACGCAGCCTAAGGCCCACCCTCCGAAGGTTCCTGAACACCTGTGGGCCGCAGGGAGCCAGGCCCACCAGGGAACAACAGGAAAATGGGAGAAACACTTGAACTTGGCCAACGCCTCAAGGCACTTCATGAAGTGCCACCTCTTGCAGATGGGGACGGGCAGAAGCATCTGGAAGCCTCAGGCATAGGAAAGTGCCCAGGCTGGGGAGCCCCAGAGGCCTGGGTATGGAACGCCACTCCTGGGCCTACCGGCTGTCCACCTGCAAAATGCCGGCCCAGCCTTGACAGTCCCCCTCCTTCAGGCTCGGCGGGGCCTCCCTGGCTCTGAGCGGCACCTGACGTGCTTTCCATGCCCATAGACAGCAGTGACCACCCTGCCGGCCCCTCGTCCATTCCCTTTGGAGCACAGCACACAGAGAGCTCCCCGACCAGGACGTGAACCCACGGGGACAGGGACAGGGCCCTCGCCACCACAGCCCAGTGCACTGAGACCACAGCCATCTCCCATCTTGGTCACAGCTGCAGAGCTCCTTGGCATGGAAGGAGCATATCAATGTCCCCACAGAGCTGCCCGTCAGGCGAGGACAGCGCCCCTCCCTCGAGAACCTCACGCATGTGTTTAGAAGCTTGTTATCAGAGGGAGTGGCACAGCGTGTGACACATGCCCGCAGGCGCTGCTGCAGCTCGGGGACATCCCAACGCCCAGATGCCCTGCACTCTCCCCGGCCCCAGCACAAGTCCCAGGGCGGACGGCAGTCAGCCATCAGAGGCTGCTGCGAAGCTTTCAAACCTGGCCGGGCCCTGGAGGGCCCCAGCTGGAGCCAGCGTTACCCCCTACCCCCGGGGCAGCTGCTGAGTCTGAGCCTCAACCCTCCGATGACCGAGAGCAGGCGCAGCCCTGCGTCCCCATCCAGGCCTCAGTGGGACGCACTTTCAGGCGCTGTCGCGAGCTCATGAAGAAGACTCAGGGGGTTTCCTGATGTCCACTGGCCTGCTGGCCTCCAGGGCACGAGCTCAGGGGCGAGAGAAGCGTCCAGTGAGACACCTCCCTCACAGAAAGCAGCAGACATGCGGTGCCTTCTGATGGCGGGGGGAGTGAGGGGACGCGGGGACACTTACCGCTGGCACTCGCCGGCATGCAGGGTCAGCTCCTCGTTGCCGTGGGCGCTGACTGTCAGCTCGCGCTCCGTGGAATTGAAGACGTCCAGGAGCAGGTGGCACTGGCGGGTGCTGCGTGGAAAAGACAGAGGCAAGCTCAGGGTCTCCTGACAGCCTGAGAGGAGAGAGACTCTGCCTTTTTCTCTTCCCCAGAGATTTTCCACGACCTAAGGATGTCAGAAGCGCGCTTTATCAAAAATGTCAGGTGCTCCTGGCCTAATAGAGGAGCGGGACTCACTGCAAACAAAGCTGTGCACGCCAGCAAGTGGGTGTGCAGACACCCCCTGGTCCTGGGCCGCAGGCTCACAGCCCCGCAGCGCCCTGAGCACACCCCGCGCAACCTGAGGAAGGCAGCTCGAGCTCTCCAAACCTTGCCGGTGTGAAGACGAGAACACCTGGCACATAAGCGAGACAGCCAGCGGGAAGGCACTTGGCTCTGGTGCCATCTGACAAGTGCCACATCCCTGTCACCACCCAGTCAGCCAACGTTCACTGGATTTCACAAGCCCCTGGTCCGGGGACAAGTGGGCCACAGCTGCTGGTGTGCGCGTCCCCATGGGTTCTCACACTCCTTCCTCCCCTCAGGGCTGTGGGAGACACAGGAGGGCCCCCCAGCCCCCACCTGAGGCCTCCTCTCCTTCATCTCCCCAACTACAGACGACAAAGCCAAAGCGCTCTGCCACCAGGAGCAAAGTTCCAGCCAGGAAGAATGGCGTCAGGAGACTTTCCACCCCAAACAAGGAAACGAGGCCTTGGGAGGAGAAGGCACTCACCCTTAAGCCTCCCTCGCCCACCTTCCCGTTTCCCCAGAGACAGACAAATGGGGACATGACAGTCTCACAAACCATTCGGGGCCATGAGAACAAACGCCACAGGCTGCAGAGGACACGGGCCAGGAGGGGTCCAGACAAGGACAGCGTCGAGCAGCTGGGGCAGCCCCTCACTACCCCGCCCCCCAACTCGTTAGCTATACATACAACAAAGGCCAACCGCACGGGCTTTGCTGCTGCCAGCAGCCCCTCGCCAGCTTCCTTCGCAGCCGAATGCCGCCTGAAACTAAGCCAGCATCCCAAGTGCCGAGCACCACCTCTGGCCCAGGACAGGCTGTCTGTCGATGGCCTGCTGCTCTCCACGGATGGGGCAGCGTGCCCACGGCTGGAAGAGACACGGCAGGCAGCGAAAGACGCAGCCCCCACTCTCCTTCCTGCAGGAGCCTGGAGAGCAGCCTGTCCCAGGAGACAACAGACCGGAACAGGGCGTGTGCCCAGGGCCAAGCTCAGCCTGCTGCGCCCTCCCAACAGGCCCTGGCCCACGGCATCAGAATCCCCCACTGTACGTCCGGACGTGCCGCTGGCTGTGAAAGGGAGGGAGGGAGGGCTAAGACCCGTGGGAGGCTACTTCACCCCAATAACCCTAGACCTGCTCATGGGGAAGGAAAGCGAGGCCTGGAAGGTGCTGAAAATGCCAGGGAACGACTGAGACTCAAGACACAGAACGCGGATGAAAACACAGATTCCACCCCAAACTCGTCCTCTGCTCCTTCCAGAGAAGGGAGCCGCGGCGGGCAGGGGCAGGACCTTGCCTGTGGGCATGTCGCACATGCACACGCACACGCACAGACCTCATCAAAAGGCCACAGGCCCCTGCGAAGCACCAACTTCTCACGGCGTGCATGTGTCACCTGGTCCAGGGGTGGGGTAAGCAGCAGCGATGGGTCGTTGGCTGCACATGCAGCTCGGGGCTGTCCGACACACATCTTCAGGGGGGCGCGTTCACACCGGTTGCTTCTGGGATCTTTGGGGGGGGTGTCTCCCCGAGAGGTTCAGCCTTGGAAAACGTTCATTAGCTCTGAGCTGCCTACGAGAGGCCTCTTCACTGAGCTCACGGCAAAATGAGCTTTCAAGGATGATCTATTCCACCTTTGTCATAACTTCATGAAACCTTTAATCACAGCTGTCTTTGCTCAGAAGAGGAAGTTCGAAAACGTTTGCCAGAGGAGGGGAACGAAATGAGCCTTTAGAGCAAGGGAAGGCAGGTTCAGCCGGTCGGTGTTTCCGCTGCCAGCCACACAGCAGTGACCTCCGCACCCGGTCTCTGCGCCCTGTCTTCCTGACGCACGGGTGTGGGGCATCTGGACCTGGGGCTTCCGCACAGGAGATGCTGGCAGGTCTTTGCTTCCTGTTAGTCACAAAAGGGTCTCCTCTCCCAAATGTCGGCAGCGCCCACGAGGGTCCCCACTCTGCACCCTCCCACGCCACGCTGATGATGTTCTTTCATGTTGCTCTCCAATGAGCACAGAGTGGACAGTAACTCCCGCTTGCGTCGGGCTCCTCCGAAGTACAGGGAAGCCACGGCATTACTGGGGGCCCGGGCAGGGAAAGTGAGAGGGCTGGGTAGAATTCCAAGGGGGCTGTTGTGACATGCACGTGAGAGCAGGGCACACCACTCGCTTGGTGGCTGTCAGTGCAGCAGGAAAAGGCAGAGCGTGTCCCCATGCCAGCAAAGCCATCCCTCTAATTGCCCCACACTGACTCAGCCAAAGGGAGTCCAGACACCCCTCGCCAAGGATGGAGTCTCTCCAAAAACTGCGCTGCCGCGACCAGGAAGTCCACGGGCTCTGCCCCTCACCCCCGCCCCCCGCCTGGGGTCAGGCAGTGACTGCGGGCCCCCGAGGCTGCCCGGCAGCACAGGCAGCCGTGGCCACGTGCTCCTATGGCCAAGTCCACGCGGTCTTCTAGAATTCTCTAAGCCTGTCTAGTTTCTCATCTGTCTTTGCTCCAGAAAAACCTAGCAGCCAGTTCCGGGATGGAGAGCTTCCTGCACGTCTTAAGAAAGCAGGGAGCTTCATCCTGTCCAGAAAGAAAAGCTGGGACAAAGGGCCCAGACATGCTTCTGGTGATGTCACTTCTTGTCTCCATTGCCACACTGAGTTAAGGGGCCTTCCAATGTTCTCGAGGACACAAATGCCTCACTGTCCGCCAAGCCAAGGTTTCTCAAAGCATAACACAAGGCCTGCCTGAGGCACACTCGTGGGCCCCCGAGGAGACAACGCAGAGACCCTCCACGGGAGCACTCGCCGTCGGTGAGGGCACAGAAGGTGGGGCGAGGCCAGCTGGGCCCTTGAGATGTACTGAGGTGAGTGACAGCCTATGAAGTCACAGGGTCACCGCCACAGACGGCCTGTGTCCCTGTGCTGGACGCCTCCCTCTGTCCCTAGAACTTGGCACACCCACCACTGCACGTGTGCACGCCCGAGAAGCATGCGACCACCGTTTTCAGCTCTCTGCCTCGCGTCAGGCCCGTGTCAGATGTTTCACACACGCCTGCGACCCTCACCACGACCCTGCGCGATGGACGCCATCTCCGTCCCGACACGGGGCAGGGATGGTGCTGAAAGAACGTGAACAGCAGAGCAAACAGGCAGGAGGATCAAACTCAGAAACTAAATATGGGCAGGCTTGACTCTGAGCCCTGGTCCTGGTCACAATCTAAATTCTTGTGAAACGTAAAACCACCTGAACACAGGGCTGCGACAACGTGGAGAAGATGGACCACGATAAAACCCAACACCACAACTGCCAAGTTCCGTGCCATGAGCTGAGTGGCCTCAGCCGGGAGGAAAGGCCAGGACAGGCGCTGTGGCGCGTCAAGGGTGCGACCTCTATTAATAATGGGTAACCGCCACGCCCTGCTCCGAGGGCTGCATCTCCACAAGGCCCGCAGCAGTGACGTCTAAGGTTGGATCATTTATTGTAACAGGCTGGGAAAAAATCGTTCCTCGGGAGAGGGAGGCTCGGCACTCAGACAGGGCAGCGCAGCCCGGTCCATTTCGGTCTCGTCCCTAACGACATCACCAGGCAGCTCTGTGTAAAAAGTGACTCTCGGAGGCAATCGGTCTCCTAAGCGAGTCAGCTGAGACGTGTGCACAGCTCTGAGGGAGAAGGGGACAGGGAGGACGCACCTGCCATCTGGCTGGCGTCAGGCATGCAGAAAGCGACCCCCCATGGTCTCACCCGATTCCCTTCTCACCCACGAGCCTCAGCGGCCACCGCAGGGAGCACCAGAGGGCTGGGGCTGGGAGCGGGGTAGAGCCGCCTCCAAGACACGGCAGGGGTTGGGGGAAAGGGGCCCCAGCGTCAGGGCCCCTCGTTCAGAGAGCATGGGGCCATAACTCACATCACCTCTCCTCTCACTACCATATGACAGAGCCCGGCGAGTGGGTCGCCACGCCTGGACGGCAATGCTGACCTCAGTGGGCTCCCCAGAGAGAGTGTAAAGGGACACTGAGAGTGAGGGACCTGTGACACTCCCTGGAACAGAGAAGGCCCTGAATAAACAGGATTTCCCTGCTGCCTTTCACCATCGAGAAATTACCAATGATCAACACATCTGGTAAAGGGTTGGCATCCAACATTTATAAAGAACTTACAAAACGCAACCCGGTTAAAAAATGAGCAAAGGATTTGAACAGACACTTCTCCAAAGAGGACACACAGAGGCCCACAGACATACGAAAAGATGCTCAACATCTCTAATCATCAGAGAGGTGCCATGAGACATCACCTCGCACCTGTCAGAATGGCCACCATCAGCAAGTCAACACACAACACGTGCTGGCAAGGCTGTGGAGAAAGGGGGACACCGGCCCCATTGATGGGAGTGCAGGCTGGGGCAGCCGCCGTGGAAAGCAGTATGGAGACACCTCAAAAATGAAAAATAGAAAGGTTGCCTTTTGACCCAGCGGTCCCACTTCTGGGAAGATACACAAAGGAACCCAAAACCCTAATTGAAAGAACATAAGCACCCCTAAGACTGGATCATATCACCCCTGGGTTCACTGCAGCGTTATTTACAGTCACCAAGATGTGGAAGCAGCAGAGAGTCCATCAGTAGAGGAGTGGATGACACAACTCCGGGACATTTACACAGTGGAATGCTACTCGGCTGTAAAAAAGAAGAAAATTTTACTCTTTGCAACAGTAGGGATGGGCCTGGAGGACATGATGCTGAGTGAAATAGGCCTGTCAGAGAAAGACAAACACCATGTGATCTCACGAATGTGTGGCATCTAATGAACAAACTGAACTAACAAGGAAAACGGGGACAGACTCATAGCTGGGGACCAGATGACAGCTCTTGGCAGAGGGGAGGGGTGGAGGGGTCGAGGAAAATGGAGAAAGGACTCATGGACGTGGACGCCAGTGAGGTGGTGGCTGGGGGGAGGGTTCGGGGGTTAAACGGTCATGGAAAAAACACAATTAAAGAAGTCTTCATGAGTCACCAATGAGGAGACCGCTCAAGTGACCGACACTAAGGGGAGGGCGAGGCGCACAGGCTCTCCCGGGACCCGATGGCCGCACACCCGCCGAGCACGCCTTCCTGGAGAAACGCCAGCTCGAAGCTTCCGCCCATTTTTACATTCATCTCTTCAGTGTTCAGTTTAGGCTCCATTATATGTGTCGGGAGCAAGGCCCCACAGAAACGTGTGGCAGGTATTTTCTCCCAGGGTGCAGCTCGCCCTTTGATGAGCTGTAGTTTTTAAATGTGACCAAGTCCATCTTACCAACTTTTTATTTTCCGGTTAGTAGTTTCTGTTCCCACCTGGGAAATCTTTGTCCCAACGTTACAAAGGCACTCTGCTGCTTTTCCTTTGGGTTTTCAGTTGGAGTTGGTTCTTTTTCATTTAGGTCTAGAATCTATGCCAAGTAAGTGTTTGTGTCTGATCTGACATATGGGTCCAAGTTCCTTCCCCCCACAAATACGTCCAGTTCTTCCAGCATCATTTATTCAAAACACCTTTCATTCCACAGGACGCTGTTCTCATGCTTTTTTTCCATAGTTCATGTCAGACGGGTAATGTGCCGCTGTCGTAACAAGGTTTGTGGGTGGCACATGTCACACAAGAGCGTGAACCCCCAATCATCATGAACTACAAAAGGATCGTTTTCATGCTTTTTTGAAGAATCAACTGATCATACGCGAGTGGCTCTATTTTGGGACCATTGTGTCCGGCCGACCTGTCTCCCTGACACCAGCATCGTCCCTCAGTTACTGTCTCTGTGTTGTCTGAAAGTCACGTGGCTTGAGCTCCCTGACTCTGCTTTCTTTTGTCATTTGCCTATTCCACTGGCAAAGGCTGTTCCATTTTGAAACGATGTTTTAAAAAACAGCTTGTCAACTTCTACCCACCCAAAAAAATCCTCCTGAGACATGGACTGGGACAGGTTTTCCTTATTTTCACTGATTTCCTGCTTTTTCACTCTAAGGCTGAGATGCAGATGCAGAAACATCTGACCACAGTTTCTCTCACTTCGTCTGGCTTTCCCCTCAGAAGTCAGTTTCACTTTGAAGCTATGCTGTTGAGTGCCTTTGTGTTCAGCGTCGTTAGGCGCTCCTGGTGGCTTGTCCCTTCTGTCATTGCAAATGACCCTCTCCGTCCTTTTTCTCCCGAAAGTCAGCCTGTGCGACATTAACACACACCATGCCAGCTTTCTGATGATCAGCGTTGGAATGGGGTATGTTGTCCCCCATCACGTGGCTTCTAAACGGGGCACACTTCAGCAGTTGGATGCCACCTCCTCATACCGTGAGGTGGTTCCCACGTTTAAGTGTGCCTTGCAGCCCACTGCATGACAGGTTATGGCCACCGTATTGCTACGTGTTTTCTTTCTTTTAAGATTTTATTTATTTATTTTTAGACAGAGGGGAGGGAGAAAGAGAGGGAGACAAACATCAATGTGTGGTTGCCTCTCGTGCGCCCCCTACTGGGAACCTGGCCCGAAACCCAGGCATGTGCCCTGACTGGGAATCGAACCGGAAACCCTTGGATTCACAGGCCAGTGCTCAATCCACTGAGCCACACCAGCCAGGGCTGCTATGTGCTTTCTTCTGGGTTCTTCCAGCCTCATCTCTTGCCAACAAGTACCCCCTTCTGAATTAAGTATTTTTTAGTATTCCACTTTATTTCTTCTGGCTTATTACCCACACCTGAAGTGTTGCTCAAGGGCTCACAATTTGCATCATTAACTTATCACATTGTAACCACAACTAACGTAACATTTCGCACTGAAACTTCCATTTCCCCTCCTTTTCTCTTCTATTTCTTTGTGTTACATTTTGTTACATATTTTACTTCTGCATGCGGCATGCACTACAAAAGTAAATGTGTCATTTCTTCTTTAAACAGTCGATAGTCTATTAAAGAAATGTGGAAGTGAGGGGAAGGAGTCTCGGGCACCTGCTCACTGATCTGTGCTTTCTGGCACTCACAGCTCCTCCTGTGGACCCACATTTCGACTGGGTACTAGCTCTGTTTGGGGCGCTTTGCTAGGGCTGCGGAGGCACAAGGGCTGTGCCCCAGCCAGCTTGTCGCCTTGTGCGAGCCCCAGGCAGCCCCTGAAGCTCTGGGGGTGCGCCACAGTTGGCAAGGGCATTATTAGTGCAGGGTGTAACAGGGGAGCCCACAGAAGGACCAACCCACTGTGCCTAGTCATGTTTAGGAAAATTTTACAAAAATGGCAACATAGATCACCAGTGGCCAACAGACATTTTCCAAAAGGGTAGGTGAAGGAAAGACAGTTGAAGGAAAGGAACAGGTGTCACAGTGTGCAAAGCATACTGGGCAGACTGTCCCGACGTAGCCTAGGGACACTGAGAGGCCGTGTCTCTCACAGCAGCAGCGGAGGGACGGGGACACACGAGGCTAAACGGCAAGGGCCAGGGCCAGCACTGGGCTTTATCTCCTGGGCACTGGGAAAGGCTCTGTGCCAGACAGGACGAGGTGGGAGCAAGAAGGGAGGCAGCGGGCGGGCGGGCGGCGGGCTCCAGAATGCAGTTGCTGCGCAGGGCCGTCGGGGGACGTGCTAGAGGACCTGGGGTCAATGAGACTTCGCAGGCATGGGAAGGGAGAGTCTGAGGGCATCTAATCTCAGCCGCAAGAGCAGGGGGCAGAGCAGAGCAAGCAGAGCGAGGCCAACAGGTTGGGTGAGCGGGAGCCAAGCAGCCCGTCAGCTAATCAACAGCTCGTCCAAGTGCACGTCTGCACCCGAGCAGGGCAGCACGCTTCCCACCTGGAATTGTCAATTAGAGCTGCAGGGGCCGTGGCGCGGAAGCCGGATCACAAGAGGGGGACAACAACCCAGCTCAGTGACAACCAGGGCTGCCTCCGAGAAGCGTTTGTCCGAGCGGTGGTGCAGGAGACGAGGGCGTGGGAAGGGAGCACAGCCAGGGCTGGGGACGGAAAGGAGCCACTGCCGCACAAGAGGGCCTGAGTCTCTCGCGGAGCCGGCGGCAGCCCCCACTGCAGGCCCCCAGGCGCCAGTGCTTCGCACAGACTCTAAAGGGTGGCCAGCCTCAGCCAGGACTATTACTCTGGAGCGTCGAAAGCGGCAGGTGATGAAATGGGGTGCCAAAAGGCCCCCGCTAAGCCATTCATTCTTGCTCAAACTGCTGTCCGGTTTTGGGAAAGACAAACAGTTGTTTCTATAAACCAAAACTACACTTATTATTTGGGGCCACATCACTTTAAAAGGAGTTTTATATCAACATTAACATGGCACCAACACCCCTCTGGGGAACAGAGCGTGGCAGGGTGGCACGGGGTCGGGGGGTGGGTTGCTGTCCTCTCCAGGCTCAAGGCCCCCGGGTGGGCAAGTGTGTGTCAGCACTACTGCCTTACCGTCCCTGACCACGCACAGCGACCCCAGGCCATGCTCGGGGGCGATAGGGACCTGCTCCAAAAGCTGGTGGGCCCCTGGGCCAGGAGCGGAGCCACAGAGGGTCCCCGCGGCCGGCACTCCACCCAGCGCTCGCAGCCCCTACAGCCCCAGCTCACCGCGGGAGAGAGTTCCAGATGAGAAACTGTCGCACCCCCCCCCCCAGCCCCGACAAAAGACCTCCCGCACCCCTGGCCACTTCAGTCTGAAGCAGAAGCTGTCTGACCTTCTCCCCGAAGGAGGACCAGGTCTGGCCAAGTCAACAGGGGACAAGGCCATGGGCAGGAAGGGCTCCCAGGCAGGCAGAAGCCACCTGGTGCCGCAGGAGGCCGGGAGCGCCCTGAAGCAGGGACCAGCTGCGACACCGGACGGCCTGGCCCACACACATCCCACTGGGAGGCTGGAGGGGGCACGGGAAGAGCTGCCAGGCTCCTGCGGACACCCTGGCACAGGCTGGCAGGGCAGGGACCAGGCTCGGGGCTGGAGAGGAGCCGGGTCTTGCAACCACAGACGGCACAGGGCAGGGCTGGCATGGCTGTTGGAGGGCGCAGCGCCCTCTCACTTACCACCACCTGTGTGTCTGATGAGGACCCAAGACACGGAGTCTAAGCACCTGGGCACAAAGGTTCAGATCCGACGGGAGGCGGGATCAAGGGGAGCCCCGAGGTCGGAACCCAAAGGCCCTCGGCCTCTAGAAGGTGCGGAGACCACAGGGACAGATGGCTCACCTGGTCGCTGGCAGAGTGCTGACCCGGGTGAAGAACACAGACGGCTCGACTTCCACGTGTAGCCCCAGGGACAGGCTCCTGTAGTAGCCTTCCACGTGGCCCGGGCCTCCGGAGTACCGAAAGTTCAGGACTGCCTCCAGGGTCTGCAGAGACACAGAGGAGGGCATCAATGCTCCCCACGCCGGCCAGCGTTCCCGCAGGGGGCAGGCCTCACGCAGGTAAGGCTGGAGACAACCTGGGCTGGTAAAGCTGTCACTCTCACCCTCGTGACCCCTGGCCCTGCCTCTTCTGCCATCCCCCGTGTGGACGCCAGCCATTTTCAGACTGGATACACAAATGGAAGGGGGCTCTGGTGTCAGTCCATGCTTGGTGACAGCTCTTTAGAGAGGAAACGCATTCCAATCAGCACCCCTGAACACACGTCAGGCACAGTGTGGCTCCCAGGCCCACAGTGAGGAAAGCCTTGAACTCATGGAGAAACTTGTCACAGGGCCACCAAGAACCAGAAGGCCAAAAGGAGAGACAAGGCCTCCCCAGAGCGACAGGGCGAGACATCGTCTCCCCAGAGGCAGAGCCAACAGGAAGGAGTCAGCTCCAAGGTCAATGAACTGCTCTAGGCTGAGTAGAGGCTTTCTCGATGATCCAGGCACAGAGGAAGGGTTGGCTGCCACCACGGGGAAGGCAAGAAGCCCACCCCCAGCCCCCACACTTCCCCCATACCATCCCCTGTCCAGACCCTCTCTCCTGTGAAGCAAAATCCCAAGCCTCTGGGGGAGGGGTAGCAAATACCAAGGGCACAGGAGTGGGGTAAATATCCACGTCTACTTGGGGGACCCAGCCAGGACCCCGGGGCCGCACCAGTAGAGGTCTCTTCCACCAGGCTCATCACCCCCTCACCACCCCCGCCTGTCTGTGCTGGTATCTCAACTGCCGAACGGAAACAGTGATGGGTCCCGATCTCACTAGACTTCACAGAAGATCCGATGAGAAAAATTATGGTGTCCGAGCGAGGAGGCAGGCACTAAACAAACTCGAGTCTCCCCCGGGGCCTTGCCCTCTGACCCCTGCGGCAATGCAGCCTGGAGTGGACGGGAACAGGATGGAGCTTGTCACCATCTCTTCCCTTTGGACAGGATGGAGCCTAGCACCATCTCTTCCCTTTGTCCACATTGTTTCCGCGGTGAATGCTCTCTCTCTCGTTTTAGAATGTGCATTCTGCTGCACTGAGCTCCATCAATGCAACGGCCATCGCCGCCACCCACCCGGGAGCCTGCTCACCCCCTACACTCTGCCCTCACTGTGCAGGGCTCCCTGAGCTCCCCTCTGCCTCTGTGTCTCCCTCTGGTCTGCGTCCGACGGCTCTGGAAACCTCGCACAGACAGAGTCGGGGAGGTTCTGTGCTTCCCGTCTGGCACATCTCAGCACGGTGTCCTCGAGGCTCGTTCACGTTGCAGAGTGTCATCAGAACTTACTTCCTCACACGGCTGAGACATGTTCCACTGTCTGCATAGCCCACAGTGTGTGTCCATCTGTCCATGCATCCATCCATGGGCAGCTGGGCTGCTCCCCACTTCTGGCTGTTGTGAGCCACCCTGTTATGAACAGGGATGTACACAAATCCCTGTTCTGAGACCTTGCTTTCCATTCCCTGGGGCACACATTTATGTGCACAGACTTACTTTTGTTAGGAATCCAGCCATTTTCCACAGTAGCTGGGCCCCTCTGTACTCCGCCAGCAGCCCACCAGGGCCCACACTCCACACCCTTGTCGGCGGTCCTTCCGTGGGCTAACAGCCCCCAGCAGGCAGGGGGCAGTGCCTTGTTCCCGTTCTCACCTGCATGTCCCTGATGAGGAGGGACACTGGGCGTTTTTGCGCGTGCTCTGCAGCCCTCTATTGCTGTCCTTGTGGAAGCCTGCCCATTCAAGTCCTCCAGTCCCACTGTGCCTGACCGAGCACTGCCCCACCCCACGGTCCTCGGGGTGTGTCTCTAGGTCCCCCCCACCTCCTCTGCCACCAGGACCCCTCCCGGTCCTCTCCTCCACGCAGCGGCACTCCCTCCTCTCAGCCCAGGGAAAGCCCTGCCTCTCCGAAGACTTCTGTTCCTCCTCACTTAAAAAGGACTCCAGAGAAATACAGGTCTCTTCGTTTTGTTGTTTAGTACACAAGGGTCATCTTCTGGACTCATCGAAATCCCAAACCCTTTTGCTAAAGCATTGTCCTATCATCTCCGAAGGACTGCCAGCTTCCTGTGAAGGCATCTTTCACTGTCTGAAAACCCCCGTCATCAGCAGAAGGCGAGCAGACCCCCCCACACATATCCCAGTGGCCTTTCGGAACCCAGGTGCCTTTCATTGGCTTGCTCCAGCCTGGCACTCCTGTGCACACTTCCAGGGAGCCAGGCTCTGTGCTTAGAGCAAGATGATAAGGCATGATCCTTGGTCTCAGAAAATTCAGAAAACACTGAGCGAACAAGCATCTGGGCAAATTAGCAAACAAACAAAGGAAGCCAGCCCCGCCTCCAACACCGAGGGAGCAGCTTCCTCAAAGTGCACGTGTGCTGGCCGAGCAGGCAAACAGACACTGGAAAATGGCCTTGCAAGGCCAGAGCCTGCCAGTGACAGAGAGCGTCACGCTGCTTTGGTTTGTTTCAGAGTGATCTTCAGCGTCACCTCCAGGGAGTGAGGCAGGGGAGTCTCTGGGGACTGCGCAAAAAGTACACTGAGACTGACAACTGTGAAGTCCCACATAACAAAGAAGAAGTGCTCCGTTTCTATTTTCTTGGAATTGTGCGTTTCTTTGCTTTGAGAGAATCAAGGAAAAGATATAATTATAGAGAAACTATCTGTCTAATTTATGAAAATCAAGCACAGAAAAGGTTTTTGTGAAATTATGGAGTATGACTGCCTTTCTTCTTTGATTAAAAAGGCCTTCCCAGCTGCATAAATTAGAATTTTTTAATGAAACACAGAGTGGGCTGGTGAGGCAAAGACACAGGATGTTCAAGTGCCTCTCAGTCACGACGTGACAGGAGCCAGTACCACTCTGCCAAGGCACTGTCCCTGCTCAGGCTGCGCTGCAGTCCCTGCTTTGAGGAGAGACTGTGACTGAAACCAGTGACGGGCAAGGAACTGAGGAGAGACATACTCATTTTCTAGGCACACAACTGACAGCTCGGGCAGAAATGAATGGTCCTTCAACGACCACCTGTTCCTGAGCACCTACTAAGTGCCAGATGCTCCACTAAGTGGCCTATACATATGGACCCTGATGCCCGTAAGAGCCCTACAAGGAACGTCCTGCTCTCCCAGACAAGGCTCGGAGCCGGTGGGAGACTGGCCCAGCCACAGGACCAGGAAGGAGCAGGTCCAGGGTAGGAACAGAGCTTGTAAGGCTGTGCGGGCCGCTCTCTTGCCATCTACACAAACTATTCAGAACGCCACTCCTTCCTCCACCCACCACTCACTCACCAACCCTGGAAGGACGTCCACTATGAGGCAAGGGAGGCGGAAGACACAGTACCACCTTGAGGGGCTCAAGTCCCCTCGAGACACAAGCCCAGAGACATCTGAGACACACTGTGGTCTATCACAGAGGAGTGTCACAGGCTACCAGGAGGAGCAAAAAGGACGTGTACACCCTCTGGGCAGGAGCCAGCTAGGAAGACAGGATCGGGTTGTTAGTAAAGTGAAAATGGACACATCATAAAGAAATTCAATTAAACTAGTTCCTAAAAGTATCAATAAAGGCGACAATCCCCTAAGTTAGGATAATCAAGGGGAAAAGAGAGAGAAACTAATTGTCAATACCAACAGTAAAAATGAGTGTTGCTTTTCAGTACAGACCCTATACACATTACAATTAAAATAAATGCATAATAAGGCAAAAAATTTAGTGCCAACAGATTCAACAGCTTAGGTCAAACAGACATGTTACCAATGGAAGGAGAAGAAACAGAAACCCTGGAGCCCCATGGCAATTGAAGACACTGAATTCATAACTTAAAACACCCCCCCCCCCCGAAAGTGTGGATGTTCTCCCAGCGGAATTCTATCAAACGTTTACATCAAGCAGTACAGCGACTTTACACAAACACCCTCAGAAAATAGAGGAAGGGAGAGGAGGTCCTCATTCTTTTTACGAGGCCAGCATTGCCTGAATACCAAAGTCAGACGGAGAGCTCACATAGGAAAAACTACAGGCCTGCATGCCTTGTGAACCTGGGTGGAAACACCCTAACAAGACATGCCGAATCAGGTGCCGTGATGTGGAAAATGGGCCGCACATTAAGGCCAAATAAGTTTCTGTCAACGACACAGTGTCAGTTTAACATCAGAAAACCAGTGCCATTCACCATATCAGGGCACTATCAACAGAAAAAGAAAAGCCACATGATCATCTCAATAGCTTCAGAAAACGCAGATGACAAAATTCAAAACCCATCTATGATTTTTTATAAAGCTCACCAAAGTGGGCACAGGAAGGAACAACCGCCGTCGATGAAGTGCACCCACGGACAACTCGCAGTTCACGTCAAATTTAACAGCAAACTAAATGCTCTGCCCTGAAACTCAAAATAAGGCAAGGCACGACTTTATGTCTAGCAACCCTGCACTTGAGACCCTAGAAACTGAGTGAGGCAAGAAAGAGAAGGAAAGGCACACGTGCGGGAAAGGAAGGACAGCTGCCCACAGGCAGCGCCGTCAGGAGGCTACGGCCACCTGGGAAGGCGGAGACTCGCCTGCGGGTGGGGCCGAAGGGCTCACGGCGGAGGGGCAGGAAGCTGCTCTGGTGGCAGTGAGACAGCCACATCACTGCGCATCACTGCAGCCGAGTGAGATGTCCAGCTCTGTCAGCTCAGTGTTCCAACGGTGAGTGAGTTAGAACCGCACTGCAGAGGCGAACTACGTGACCCCTCAAGCCCTTCAAAGGCCATGTCAAAGATTAAATGGTTTTAGCTACAAGAGCTTAACATTAAAAAGCAGCCTTGAAATAATCAAGTCAGCAGCTTGCTCTTCACCTGGGGGCCCAAGACCCAGAAAGGATCAGACAAGTGACCTTGGCCGACACAAAGGCTCTTGTTCAAATGTGGCCCTTCCTGTCACACCACACCCCTGAGGGAGGGGAAGGAGCTCACACCCTGCCCTGGGCCCGTTCTCCGGGGGGTCAGACCCCACCAAGAGGGGCCCAGGGCAGCAAGCAGATCTAGCCCAGGTTCCCATCAGTGAGCTGAGACTGAGAGATGTCTCGGACTAGCTACCCATTTTTTGGCAGGTTTTCTTCCTTATCAAACAGGAAGGAAACGCATCACAAAGTCATTACTCGGGACCACTGGGGAAACTGGAATGGAGTGTGTAGGGTGTGTCGCTGGACCACTGCTGAATTTCACGGCTGTGGGGACAGCCCAGCAGGTCTTCAGTCACCGTCGCCCCACGGTGACGAAAGAAAATCGGTCCCTGGCCAAGGACACTGTCTGTGTGGACCCGTACTTCCTCCCACGCCTCGGTGGCTTTCTCTAGGTATTCAGGCTTCCTCCCTCCTCCCTGAGGTGTGCTCACGAGGTGGCTTGGGACTGGTGGGACGGAGTTGTCACTCATCTGATGCCCGGATGCAGCCTGTCTTAATGCCCAAGTGTGCTCCTACCACTGACCACCACGCCCCTGCTTGCAAAGTGCTTCCTAGACGCACGTCATTTACCCCGCATCACAGGCACCTCGTGGGCAGCAAAGACGCTGATTCACAGGAAGACTGAGGCTTACAGAGCAGAGGTAACTGACCCAACACCACAAAGCCAGTGACGAGCGGAATCGGACGTGAAGGTGGCGGGACTCAGGGTCTTCCTGAAAGGCCACGTTGCTGGAAACCCCGCCTGGTCGTGAGCCCTCATGCCCCCGAGGGCAGGGATGGGGCATTACCAATCTCTCTGACCTCCGTGTCTGGAACACAACGGGAATCCCAGAAACGCTGACCAGAAGGACGAATGACAGGGGCGGAAGGAAGGTGGCCCTGCAGCTCCAGTCACACACCAGATGCAGGAGGCGCAGCAGAGTCCCCAACCTCGTCTGCGTTCCCCTCGATCAGACACTGTCTTGTCGCTTCCATTTCATGCTAAAGAGTCTCATAGAACACACTTCCCCGCCCCCAGCTCTCTCACTGTACCCTCATGGAAGCTGAGACCCAAGACAGGCAGACCCCCCAAGCCCGCACCACCAGAGAAGGGCAGGGCCGTGGCTAACACGGGTGACACAAGGCTGCTGGCCCAGAGTTTGTCCGCCGGCGTGAGGTTCCCGTGGCGCCTGACTTAAAGTAAATGTGCCCTTCCCGAGCCAAACAGAAAATCAATGCATTCCACATCAGTGTTGCCAATTTGCCTGAGAAAGTGGCTCTTCAAAGGTTACTTGTACTGCCGGTGGGCTCCTGTTCTTTTAACAGGGGCCACGTGGAAGGCACACAAAACGGATGGTCCACTTCTGGGAAAAGACAGCCCACCACAAGCCCCGACATTTTCTGTCCCACCTGCCATCGAGTAGGAAGATGAATGTGACCATGCCCCCTGCATAGCCACCAGGCTGTCTCCGCGGCTGAGGAAGCAGGCAGAGGTCTCCTAATTACACCTTCTCCCCATGTGCTCAGCAACCTGGAAAATGAGCGTACATCCAGAGAGGAGGGTGAGGGCGGCTTCCTCTCCCACCTCCACGCCCAGGGGGCTCTGGAGGCTGGATGTGAGCTCGGCACAGGGGCGCTGAGTTCCTGCCGTGTGCGCATCTCTCCAAGCCTGCACTGCGCTGGGGCTCGTGGGGGGCCACCCCGAATGCTCAGGACGACTCTGGGAGGAAGGGGGCTCTCCACAATGCACTTGCCCGAGATCAAGTGGCTGTCTCTTCCCTCAGCTCCTCGGCAACAAGGCAGTCACTGAGCCAGCACAGGGAGGGTACGCAGGGAAACCGTCCAAGAGAAGGTGCGAGGGTAGCAGAGGCTGCCTCTGTGCTGAGGCGTGAAACCGAGGCCAGGAGTGCAGAGCGGGTGGACAGGGCCAAATGGCTGAGTGTCAGAGGGGCACTTGGGGACCTGAGTCTGCAGCCTTTGGTCTTCGTGCCAGGAGGTCGTGCACTGGGTCAGCTTGGCCGGCCCCCTGCAGTGTGTCGTGGGTCATGAAAATCGATGCGGAACCCTTGCAAAGTGTCAAACTGACACTCCGTGGACATTCCAGCAGTGGCGCATCTGGCGGAAACCACGTGTATCGGGACAGCAGGCACACCCCTGTGAGTCCACGGCCCCCACCGGGGAACTGCGGAAGAAGGGGCTTCACCTCCGTGGAAAGCCTACCACACAGCAAGCAAGGACCTCCATCCTCACATGACTCCATTCCACGTGCAAGGGAACTGCCTGCCAGCCTCTCCTTAGGCTCAGACCTGTCTGGGCGAGAAGCCCAGCTCCCTGCCCTCTGCACTCCAAAATGGCCCGCCCATCCCCCGCTCTCCGCCCCAGGGCCCAACGACCAGATGTGCTGTGAGGTTCCAGACTGGACCCCGACCCCGCAGAAGAACGCCACGAAACAGCCGGCAGAGCTCGGGCAGGTCTGCAGGGCCACGTCCAGGATGAGAGTGGACATGTGGGTGGAGCGGTCCCAGCTCAGCTCCTGGGAAGAGTCGGCAAGCTGCAGATGGTGGGCGTGGAGGCGGCGAGCGTGCGGCCACCTCCCGGAGCGGCCACATCCACACGCAGTGGGTGGCACCGCACGCCAGCTTTCATTCTTCCGAGCACGTCGCACACAGGGAGCTCTCGGCCAAGGAGACAGCCACAGGGCACTCTACCCCAATCTCTGGGATGCTGCCCCGGCTCCGTCCAGCAGGTTCCTGGGCCAGCCTCAAAATGAGCTGAGATTGAAATCAGTCAGTGAGGAGAGAAAATTCATTTCCTTTCCCCAGTCACTTCTCAGAGTCTGTAATATTAAGGTGCAGGGGTGAGAACAGCATGGTGGTGTCACTGGGGCAACTAGCTCCCAAGTGCCCTCCCGCTAAACATTCACGGGGCTTGGTGTCGACTCAATAACCTGGAAGTGAGACTCTCCACCCACGGCAAGGCCTCCTCGGAACGCCCTTCACGCTCTCAGCATCAGAGCACTGCCATCGCCTCCGTAAGCCCAGCCGTCTGGCTGGCTCTGTGGAAGCTTCCCGGACCCCTCATCCATTGACTCGTTCATGCAGCCTTGTGGGCTCACTGGACTCCTCCGGCCCGGGCCCGCGGGCACCAGGACAGACAGGGAAACATGGAGCCTGGAACCACAAGTCACCCCCACAGCACAGGAGAAGCCTCACAAAGGCAAACCAGGCAAGAAGGGCCCTCCCTGGGGAGATGTGTGGGCAGTGTCAGGCCACCACCGAGGCCGGTGCGGGGAGGTCAACGGCGTGGGAAAGACTTTTCCTGGCAAATGGAACAGCATTTGGACAAGACAACAAACTCAGCACAGGAGGCCTTGTTCAGGGAGCTGCGTGTCCTTCCACGTGGGCTCCCAGCCAGCCCCTAAAGAGAGACAGATTGAAGAGGCAAGGAATCTGATGGGAGAGGCCAGGTGACAGAGGCCAGGTGACGAAGGGCCTGCCCCCGTGCAGTCCAGCCACAGGCCCCCAGTCCTGGGAAAACAGAGACCTGCCCTCTGCCATTACAGGAGGGCCAGCTTGTTCCAGAACCCACGGGAACGGAACCGCACAGTCCGCGCTTTCTGTGCAATGTCTTGGGATCCACCCATGGTTCTGAGTGTGCTGTAGTTCCGCCCTCTATTGCCAGGAGCATCCCACCACCTGCAACTGTGGATTTGCTGCCGCTGGGCACAGGGGTCAATCCTGTCATGGGACTCTTGAGCGTAAAGCTGCAATGGGCCTTCACGTGTGTGCCTGTGCAGACAGGTTCCCACGGCTCCCAGGGCAAGCCCCAGCGGACGGGCTGGCTTTGCAGTCGGGGAGCCGCGTGCTCCGTGTGACAGAGCTGCCCACAGGCTCCTAAGTGGCTGTCCCGTTTTACATGTATCCCGGTCACTCCACTGACCAGCCCCCCGGGGCAGTGGGTGTGGACTGTCCGCTGTGACTTTGACTCTAATCCCCCGAAATGCGCAAGGCTGGTCACCTTCACGTGTGCCGGCCATTCGAGCGCCCTCTCGTATCTGGTCAGAGCTGTGCACGCCCTCCACTGGGCAACCTCACTTCTGAGTCAGCACTTCCTCACAGACCTAGAAACAGCCCGGGGCCAGGTTCAGAGGCGATGGTCCCCTGTGTTCTTTTCCTCCCACTTTGGTCCTCGTTACCCGTTGGAGCACAGTCTAACGACCGCAGAGTCACTTCGGTGTCGGCTTCCATCTAGACTCTTCTTCACGCCGCGGCTCTGGCTCTCCGCTGCTTGTGCAAGCCTGCAGGGTTTCCGCCTCCCTGTGCCTGGCTGAGGACTCGGCGACGAGCTCAGGGTGACCCCTGGCAGCTCCCAGAGCACGCTTGTTGCTTGCCCCTTCTTCACTCGCACGATTCCAGCCACCGAGTCCCCCGAGCTCTGGCCTCATCTCCCCAGCCCGGCGCCACCGCCACACTCTGCTTGTCCTCCTGCTCCCTGTGGACCTTGGCAGGAAGCCAAGGCGGTCGCAGGCCACGCCTCATTTGTCTCTCCTCTCCGAGCAATCACGGCACTGTGCTGGGTTTTCATTTTCTCCCCATTATCTGACAACTATTATTTAAATCATTTTTCCCATTTTCTAGTGGTTCACAGCAGGACTAGTGCGTCACCAAGTGCCCCATCGTGGCCCCAGTGGGCCTTTTCCTGGATGAGCTCTCAGAAGCCTTGATGTACCCACCCCACCCAGGGAGGAGGGGCAGGCCCAGGGGGCACTCTCCCTCCCAACCCCCACCCCCGCCAGGTGCGTCCACGGCTTGGCCAGCTCAGGAGACTGGATCTGAGAGACAGCAGGGTCCACGCTGCAGGCCAGCGCTTCTCAGTCACCTGAGATGGCCTGGGGAGAGCACACAGAGCCCCCCACCCCCGCCTCCACCTCCACCTGAGACTCCGGTGCAGCCGGCCTGCAGGCCTAGGCATTTAACACTCCTGAATGACTCAAACCGAACATGAAGCCGAGCGAGACCTTCAGGCACCGAGGAGCCTTGGAGAGTTTTGGAAGCAATGAGACAGCCCTTTGGTGCCAGGGAGCAGATGGGGCAGTCCCCTAGCTCCCAGGAACGGGACGAGCTGCCCAGGGAAGCCTGCCATCCCCAAGCCCGTGCAGCAGCCCACGGCATCCCCTCCCACAGCTTCCAGCTCTCGCACCTCAGCCCCGGGCTGCCACATGACCCTAAGATACGCAGACTCCATCCGAAGAGCGGGGGTCGCATCCACGGAGGAGGCTGATCTCTGCCCTCAGGAGCCCACAGGCAGGAGGGGGGTGGAGAGGCAAACAGAACACAGCCTGGTGAGGATGAGCTGTGGGGGGTCCAACCGAGGGCAGCCTCAGAGGCCGGGCACAGAGCCCAGCCCTGGCAGACTGTGAAGCTGGCCCGGCAGACAGGTGGCCAGGCTGGGTGCTCAAGGGTAAGGAGACATAAGGCAGGCCGAGAAGCGGAAGCACCAGGTGCGTGCTCTGAGCATACAGACAGACACAGAGCGACAGACCGCCCACCTGGATAAGCGGGTGGGCAGGCAGGAGGGTTGAGAAGAGAGATCCTCAGGGGCCGGGTCATGGAGTTAGAGATGAGCCCCTTGGGGGCATGGTCCTCACCTGTCCCCTGTTCCGTCCCCAACGCCACACACAATGGTGCCTGGCGCACAGTGGTGCCCAATGGACATGTGACGAATGAATGAGGGTTCTTCAAGGCACCTCCTCATTTGGCCCCACCTAGGCCCGCGCCCCTGATCTGACAGAGCACTGCCGGGCCACCAAACACACTTCATTTCTGACTCGCCACTCTGGCACCATGGCCTCTGCTTGCCGCGCTCGCCTCTCACATCTGTCTGCCCGGTGAATCCTCACAGAGCCCACGCGAGCCAGCGGCAGTGGTATGGACTCAGGGAAGGGGCTCCAGGCTGGTGCAGTCCCCCGCCTTTTAGCCCCTGAGCCCTGAACGTCAGTGCTCCCGGCCAGAGGAGGACCATAGAAGAGGCCTGCGGGACGGATGGGTGCGCAGAGCCAGCAGCGGGCTGATGAGAGGGGACCTGGAGCCGGCCCTGAGCAGGAGCCACAGCCGCACAGTGGTCAGGACGCCTGGAGCGCGTTCTTCCTAAGAGGGCCATCTCGGCAGGGGCTGAGAACGACAGCTAGGAGTGTTCCTGCCCTCCAGGAGTTCTCTTACGTCTTCTTAAGACTGAGATGCACCCCGACTCGGGGGAGGCATGCAAGTGTGGAAGTCGGACGCCTCATGTCTCCCCAGTGGCCTGGGTCCCGGCTCTGCCCCTCTGGGCTCCTGCGTACCCTCAGCACCCTCACCTCGAGGCCCGCCGGCCCAGAACACGGCCATGCATGCCCGCAGCTCTGTCAGCACCAGTCTCTTTTGAAGAGAAGCGGCAGCAGCGTGATGCCGTCCCTCAGGGAAGCCTTTCCCGGGAAAACGAACTCCCGCCTCTGCAGCAGCCATTCACCGCGTGCATGTTGTGCCGCTCTGCATCAGAGCAGCAGGCCTTTCTGCGACGACACGGTCCAGTGACTGTCCCCACCCCGCTGACCCACTTGGCAGGAAGAACAGAGTCCTAAGCCAACTGCACACGAGCCCGCACAACCCTTTCTAAAAAATATAAGGAGTGTCACTCTGTCCGCGGGATGACAGGCAGTGGGGACAGGCAGCCGTTCTCCCTGCTCCCCATCCCACACAGTGACATCCACTGACAGACACCTAGGACTCTGTGTGACATGGGATGGGAGTCTCGGCACCGAGGCTGAGAAGGCAGAAAGCACAGGGGGGACAACAGCGTTTTAGTTTGGTGAACTGGGACGCACCTGGCAAACAAGCAGCGGACGATGTCCACCTGGCAGCAGAGCCGCATTTGCCAGGAGCCCCCGCAAGACTGAGAACGGGGTTTGACTGAACTCCCCGTGGCCGGCACGGGGCAGTGATGGGAGGAGAGGAGAGCGCGCACCTGCCATGTGTGTCCCAGGGGTCTCGACGCTGGCGGGCGAACAGGATGGTGGGGGCTGTACAGGGAAGAGAAGCTGCAGACGCCTGACCCAGAGCTTTGCAAACACCAGCTGATATCTGCACGACAGAATCCGTACACCATGTTTCTCCGGCTCACACGTCACATCGCAGGAGAAGGACAGACTTGTGCAGTCTGGCTGTGCTGGGAGTACAGGGAAGAGTAGAATGTCCCCTTCACGGCAGGGCCGGGCCGGCCCACGGGTTCACAAAGGTGAGTTGGCCTCTGGGGGGTGAGCAATGGTCCATCTTCTCCACAACAGGAAGCCAAGAGCCCGTCATCTCTACACAGCAGCCCTCCCCTTCCACTGAGCACAGGCTTCGTGAGTGGGAGTGGCTGCTCCGCCTGAGATGAGAAGCTAGGCGTCTATGGCCCACACGTCTGGGCCAACGGGCCACGCCACCGTGACCTGCTCTGCCGCTTCCCTGTGGCTCCTTTTCAATTTTGAGGAAGCCTGTGCAGAGCCAAAGCACTCCCTACAGGCTCTTCTGACACGGGCGGCCACTCAGACAGTGTGGATGTGTGTCCAGGGAAGGGGCCGGCACGGGAGGCACTCTGTCAGCCCCACCCAGCATCCAGGTCTCGAGGACAATGACAGCAGTGCAGGCGAGCACAGTGGAAGCCTGCAGCTCACAGCTCCCCAGCCCCAGCACCTGTCCCTCTCGCACATCCTCCTGAAAGCTCAGTGGGAGCACCTCGCCCCCCAACCCACCGCCGCCGCCGAGGAGCACGTGGGCAGCCGAGACCACCGGGAGTAGGCTCCCCTGCCCTCGGGACGCGCTCCTACTTTTGGTGCAGCCGCAAAGCTGACCTCGTTGAAGAAGTGCAGCACTGACCAGCAGGCAGAGAGACAGGCCGACAGGTGGAGCGGGGATGTACAGGATCATTTCCGACGCCACGAGAGGCCGGGGCCCAGGGACAACAGGCTGCGGAGGGGAGCATCCTCAGTGGCGGGGAGCCCGGCAGAGGTGTCCTGCGTGTGTCTGGGGAAGGGCGGAGAGCCGAACGAAACTGGTGTGGGCTGGGAAAGAACCATGGGCTCCAGGAAGCAGGTAAAACGGAATTTCTCCATGAGAAAATTACCACCAGAAATGGTGGCTCCACAGGGGATGAAGAGGACAGGTGGCTTTGCAGGCAAGGGAAGCAACATGTGCTGCTTTCTGCTAGGTGTGGGCAGCCCTGAGGTCACAGGCACCGAGTTCGACCAGGAGGAGGCCACTCCGCCCCTGGTGGGACTGTAAGGGACACTGTGGTCACCTCACATTGAGGCAACGGCTCTTGAGCATGCTCCTAAGTGACAGGAACTTTTACATTTGGAGGAGACTTTTGCTGGGCAATTTCATGTCATTATGAATTAAACAATTTTCACTATCAAAGACATATCCATCATTAACATTCCTCACCCAAAAGAACAATTCAAACCCAGCCGACCTCCTAATGAAATCGGGTCAGCGGATAAAACGAGAGTGGGTGGTCACCTGTATTATGAAATTCTTAAATCAAAACAGCTTAATTAATTCATTTGTATTTTGCAGGCAGCAATCAAGCCTAATGAATTTACCACAAACAGCACTGCTCGGGACACTTGCTCACCCCCTTCATCCTGACGCTTCACGCAGCCCGGCGACGCAGCTCTGCCTAATGAATTAAATCAGCGCGGGCCAGCCACCTGAATTATGCACGGGCCTTTCTCCTGTCGGTGTGAATGTCATTATTTAATCGGTGCTACTGTATTAAGTCATTCACCCTTGAGTTTCCCTTGCACACACAATATCTTCAGGATAAAACACATGAGGAGGAAAACAAGGTTTCCAGATAGTGTTGAAAAAACCACTTCTGAATGGCGCCAGCCAGCTGGCCACGCAGCGTCCAGGCCTGGCACGAGCACAACAGGCATCCAGCCCAGCGCTTCGGACACAGCGCGGCCTCTGAAGGACAGGCAGCGCCCCCCTCCTGAAGTCGCGGAGCCCGGGGACTACTGAAGAGCGTCAGCATCTTCACACACCGTGAAGCGCCGGATCCAGGCCATTTGGTCTCCCCCCGCACCCCGCGCAGTGCTGGTGCAGAGAGTCAGAATCGGACCGCAGTGCACACAGAACCTGGGCCGCGAACAACTCGCGGCCTTGGTCCACTCTCCCAAAGAGTCAGGTTGACATCATCCACCCAAACTGGCGGGGGTGGGGCTGCTCGGTGGACAGGGGCGAGCCCCAGACACCGCCGAGAGGTCTGAAACGGCCTCCACGTGCCTCTGGGCACACGGCTTACGAGTGGACATAACGCCGTGAACTCAGATAACCCACGTGTGCGTGGCTTCTAATGGCGCGTCATAGAGCATCACCCAGACGAACCAAGAGCCACCCACCACGCCCTGCTGACGGGCACTTAGGTTGTCCTCGTACTTGTCATACAGACAAAGCTTGGAAGGGCATCCTCACGCATAGCTCCTGTTCCTATTTCGAACTGATTTGAGGTAGAGGCAGAAGCCCTGACATGGAGCCTTCTGAAGAGACTGCACCTACTTAGATTGGCGACAGAAACCTGCTCCTGCGCCAGTCTCCATGCACCTTCGCTGGGGCTGGACCCGGGGTAAAAACACACGCCCCCATAAACACGCACACAGACATGCACGACGGCAGCTCCCGGAGACGTACATTTTCCTTGAATGATCCACACCTACTCAGTCATCGCAACGAGGAAAACGCCGTGACACACGCCAGACTGTTGGCCCCTGCTCCAGAATTAGACGAGGAGCTCCTGGAGGGGAGGGCCGTGGGGTCTTACTCTGAAACTTGCCGCAGTGCCAGAACAGGACCACAGCTTCTCAGGCACACTCAGAGCTGGTCAGGAGAATTGGACCATTCACCAGCATTTCGCGCCAGCGTGGCCATCGTGTGAAGCCGGACCCAGGTGCAGACTCTCCGCAGTGTCACACCCAGTCGAAGCTGTCTGCAGGGCGAGCACACATGTCTGGGGGGGCTGAGACATGCCAACAAGTGTCTTCAAGCTGCCATGTGTGTCTGGCTCTTCAGTGTCTCCTGTCCAAAGTGCCAGGCTGTCTGGTGAAGCAAGGGGCAGGAAGGCCCAGCCTTGGTGGCAGACATGCCAGAGGACTGTGGTCACTCTGTGACCCAGAGCAGCCCCGAGCCAGGGCCAGCATGCCCCCCATGCCAGCGCCCTGGGCTTCTTCAGGGCTACCTCCCCACCAGCACTTTACCCAGAGCACCTCACCCATCCGCTCACAGCCACCCTGAGGGGAGACTGTTTTCTCTCCGACGGACCGATGAGGAGACCGAGGCTCAGACGGGTGGTGCCACTCTCCTGGTGGCACAGCTGCTCGGTGCCAGAGTCAGACTCAAACTCATGACTTAAAAAAGGCAGCAAAGTGACAGTCATTCAAGGATGGGTCTGAGGTCCAGCAGGGATGACAAAACTATGGAGTTTTTGGAAGAAACCACCGGAGAATATTTTTGCGACCTGGGAGTAGGGAAAGGTCTCTTAGGGACCAGGAAGAACTGTGGATAGAGAGAAAATATTGATAAAGCAGGTTCACCAAATTGGAAACTTCCCATAAAGAAGACCATTAAAAATGAAGGCGAACCCCATCTTCTGCCTGCACTCTGGACAGAGAGGCACCCCCACTCTAGCCCCCAGGGGGAAGCACGTAGCCTGCAAAGCCTGACTTTGACATCAGGCAGCTGGGGCTGTAGGGCCACGGCCCACCCGCTTCCCGCTCCTGTGGTGACGCCTGGGTGGTCCCTGTGTGGAAGCCCAGAGACGCCACCAGGAAAGAAAACAGGAGACCAGCAGTGCCCAGGCACTTAGGTGCAAGTCCCCAACAAAACGTTAGCAAACCGAACCCAGCAACGCCCACGCATGAGCACTCACCAGCAGAGGACAGACAGGTAAGTATTAACAGAGAAGGAGACAAATAACACATCACGACCAAGCGGGGCTTGTCCTGGGAATGTGACACCAGCTCAACACTCTTGAATTAATCAAAACGATTCACCATGTGAGCAGGAAGTGAGGAAACACGATGTGACTGACCATCTCAACAAGCACTTGGTAAAGTTAAACATCTGCTCATTAAAAAAAAATCAGCCAACTGGGAATATAAGGGCATTTTCTCAACCTGGGAAACCACGTCTAGGAGAAAACAGCAGTTAACCCCACGTGATGGGGGCCAGGGGGCCCCTCTGAGGTCAGGAGTAAGGCGGGAACGTGCTCCCTCCCCACTCTCAGCCAGCATCGCTGGGGGCCCGCCATGTGCGGTCAGAGGACCACAGAAGGCATGTGGGGAAGAAAGGAGGCGTCTCCACTCACAGCTGGCAGCGGCACCAGGATCACGCACTGATACAAACCTTCAGCACACTAAGCGCAGTCAAGGCAAGGAGTAAAGTCGGCGCCCTCAAAAATGCGCGTGCGACCCCTCTGATGGGCACTGACACACCAGAGACCACTCATTTAGGAAGTCCCCCCCACACTTTCTCCTTTGGGTTCAGGAAAGACGGTCACACCCGTGCTCGCTCTTCTGTTGTAAAGAAAACAAATCACCATAAACACAAAGCAATCGAGAGTTGTTCTGAAGTGACACACAGACTACACACAGGAGCAGGCGCAGCTGCCCCTCAGAGGTCTGTGCGCGCCCCCGCCCTGCCATCCTCAGCGCTGGACCGAGTCTGGGCCTCGGGCAGGAGCTCCATGGGGACCACAGACGCGGCCCCCAGGAATCGCGGCCGTCCGGCAACAACTCTGCCTCGCCCAGGGCCTCGGGCGCTGGGGCCCAGCCCAGAGCACGTCCTCAAAACCAGCCGGGGACCGAGTGACGGTGAAAAAGGCTGCACAAGGGAAGGGTGCCCTCAGCAGAAGGAAAAAGCAGTCCTGTTCTGTGACTCGCGCCTCCCTTGTCGGAAATTTGAGTCTCTACCCAGCCCACGTGAAAGCCACAGGCTCCTGTTCCAGATGCGACAGCCCCAGGAAGCCACGTGTTTTCAGGACCAGGGTGGGCCCAGGGCAGTCCTTCTCTAGGAACGTAAAGGAAGACACTCTAAAAACCTGACACTGGACAGTGAAGCGCCTTCCGGGGAGGAAAGGCATTCGGAGCGAACCAGTGCCTCGGAGTCCTCTTCGGCAGAAGCCAGAGCCCACTGGTGCCAGTGCCAGCGGGGATGAGGGGCCCTGAGGCAGAGGCAGAGGCAGAGGGAGACGGGTGAGTAGAGAGGCAAGTGTCCCTGCGTCCTGATATTTTAATGCATTTTAACAACCTCATTAACATTAACGTGGTGGCAGAGACACAAAAGAAAGGGGCAGGAAGTTCAGGATGATAAACTGTGGAATTTGCAAACACCGTCTGAATCGCCCAGGCCTTGACAAACTGTTATCAGCTTCCTATTTTTCCAGCCTGCCATTCAAATTAATTTTTCTGCTAGAAATAAAGCTTTTGAAAAAGGTTAGTCAATGCATCCTTTCCTCCGTTTGCTAAACAAAGAAATGACAATGGTCTCACTTATTGACGATCCCGTGCCTGCAGTGCAGGCAAGTCCACACTTGTCGGAGGCTGGACGACAAAAAGGCCGCTGCTGTGGGCTGCGGGGTGAGACAAGCGTCCTCACACACAGCAGGGGAGGCCCAATGGGGACAGCTCCTCTGGAAGGCCACTTGACAGCTGATAACAAGGGACTTTAAATGCTCCTAACTTTTGACAATGTAATTCTACTTCTGGGAAGCTATTGCTAAGAATTGTCATCTGGAATCCAACATTCGGAAGAAACTGTTTAGAATGTTTTGGTAACACCACACAATGGGACGTCACATGCCGTTAAAGTTATGCTGACGATAACGTGGCTAAAATGGGAAAGTCCCTCCGTGCTAACGCCGAGTGACGAGGCAGGGAGCAAAAATGTGGATCCGACTTGGTGAGACGGGCAGTCTGAGAGACAGGGCTGCCCTCGGCCACTCACTAGCCACACAGTCTCGGGCACACCCTCGGCTGTCTGGTCCGCGGCTCCCACACCTGTAAACGGGAGCAAAAGCCACCCGAGAACGGTGCTTGAAGAGAGAGCGTAGGTAACGTCTCTCCCGTGGCAGGCGCTCCATAAACGCTGGCTGTTGTTTTAACAAGAGTGCTTAGAAAAGAGAATAAAAATATACCGCAGCTGAGTCTGGGCAGGGAACCACGGTTCATTTTCTCTTCCTTCCCACATTGCTTTATTTTTAACATTTTTCTGTAGTAAACACGCTATACTATTATAATGGAAGCAAATCTCTATAAATGTGAAATTGTCCACGAAAAAACCCTAAATGGAAAAGGCAGTAAAATTATTGTTAATACCCTTACTTTCAACTCCAGTCTCGCTCCGACGGGAACCGGCAGTGTTTGGCTCGTCACGGCCACTCGGCGGGCAGCATGCTGAGCACGCTCCACTTGGGTTTAAGAGCCTGCAGGGCCACATCCCAGCTCACCACAGGGCACCGGAGGCCCCCGTGTGGGCCCCAACCCTCCTGCCCAAAGGCAACACGAGAAACAGAACGTGTCATATCGCCAGGGCTGATTTTGCCTTCTGGTGCTGCCCTCCGACTGGCGGGCAGGACGGGGACCGAGGAAGGCTCCCCAGGGTGAGCAGCCTCCAGGAGGCTGGTTCTCGGACAGACCACACTTCTACCTGAGAGCCCTGGGCTGACACCTCAGGGACAAGGACGACCTCCCCTGCCTGGGGGTGTTGGCCGAGTATGACGACGTGCCAGGCAGAGCACTAGGCTCTTTAGGGCCACCGTCCCTTTCGTGTCTCACAGTAAATCCTTGCAGTAGGCACATCGTTATTCTGTTGTACACAGGCTCAGCCACATGACTGAGCTGAATGGCTAGCCTCTGAGGGCTGTGCTCTCTACCCCTGCACTCCACTAGCTCCGAACCTGAATGGTCCACAGGCAACCGATCGCCTATGGAAGCGGGTGTGGGGAGACACAGACACACAGAGGAGTGCCGTGTTTCCCTCCAAACGCCTCTGCCCGCCACGTGGCCTGGGGCTCCTAGGGGATAGCCCCATGCTCCAGCGCTGCCGACTCACGTGACTGGGGTTCCTCCCAGAGCCCACAGCCCCCCTCCCCAGGGCTGCACCCGCTGTGACTGCTTCACACCTCAGGTTCCTCTGCGTGACCTTGTTTGCACAGAGGATGCTGCTAAACCTTTTTCCAAAAGGTTTGAGACCCACCGGAATCTACTAAAAATCGTAAATTTCAACTTCTTCTATCTTTAACATCCCGATCAAATATCGGGCTGGCCAAAAAGTTCATGTGGTTTCTTCCATAAAATAAAAGACACATTTTTCATTTTCACAAATAACTTGATTGATTTGGATATTTGGAGTATGTCAACTGTCTCCCACGTGGTATGACACTGATTCTTCTCAATTGATGTCTCCATTTGATCGCTACCGACTTCAACTGGTCCACCTGACAGTGGGGCATCGTCCAGCGAGAAATCTCCAGCACAAGACTTCGCAAACCACTTTTGACATGTTCAACCCATCACAGCACCTTCTCCACACACTGCACAAAGCTTTTTTTGCATTTTTACCTTTCTTGAAATAATAAAGCATAATATGCCAAAAACGGTGCATATTTTCTTCCATCTTCAAAGTTAAAATGGCTGCTCAAAAACTCCCCAAATCAGATGGCTTTTTTAATGCACGCTGATATGACAGCTGTCACGATACAATCTAACAAAATTGTTTCCAATGAAGTTAAAGAAAACTAAGTGCTACTAGAGCCATCATATGGAAACAAACAAACTCTTTGCCCAACCCAGTCCCTCTCCTTAAATGTAACGCCCCTTCCTTCCGCGCAGAGGGACGCAGAGGGAAGGTCGTCTTGGCACAGAGCGAGAATCGCCAACACTGCCCTGAAATGGAAGCTCCAGGACAGCGCGGTCGGTTGGCCCACCCAGCCGAGCACGCCGTGACTCCATCTCCCGGAGGGGACCTAAGCTTCTGATGTCACCAGGGGACAACCTGCTGTTTCAAAGCAAACACCTCTCTTCTGCTCTGGCCGGCCACTTCAACAGGAAAGGGGCCAGATGCTGACTCTGGGCCCCGTGGAGATCCACCTGCCCCCTCCCAAGGGGGCTGAGAGCAGCTGCTTTGGGGGATGCTGCCCTGACTCAGTGCTCTCCGCATGGGGAGCCACAGCCGCGGCCAACGAGCCACCTTCCACTCCTCCGGTTCAGTGTCAGAAACTAGCACCCTTCTCCAGAGTGCTGCTGGAGCTGTCTCCGAGGCTCCTGCATGGCCACACACTCCCTCGGGCCAGGCTGGGGCTCTGCGGAGGGGCGTCTGGGAGGAGGGACCAGATGACGCAGTCAGGTGGCACAGGCAGGCCAGGGAGACTTCTCTGTTTTGTAACTGCCTTTCCCTGAGGCAGCCTGGCAGGCTGGCAGACATTCGCCCTCCTTCCAACTCAGAGATCAAGCCCCCCTGCAAACATAAGCTCATCGTGGCCTAGACTGTGTGCTGGGGAGGGGCAGGTGTGGGTGGAAGTGCAGGGGTGTGGAGGGGACACGGGGAGAAAGTGGAGAAGGGGAGCTGGGGTACAGAGAGATGAGAGCAAGGTGAAGAGCAGAGAGGCCGTCAGCTGCACGTGGCATCCCCACCAACACACCCCCCAAGTCAGGCCCTCCCTGTTTGGAGGGAGGCCCCCATCCCGCCCACATCGCTCGCCCATCACCCCTCCCTGCATCAGGATCCGTCCCTGCCCTAAAAACACCACCTGCCCCACGCTCCCCCTCGGCTTTGGGGCAAGGCTCCCCCAGAGCAGGGCCCCCTTCACCGTCCTTTCCCCACATCCTCCTGCCCCTCTGAAGCGACTCTCCAATTGCAAAGCCAGCGGTCACTGCTCTGGCCTCATCTCCCTGGTCCCAGCAGCTTCTGACCTGGTCCCCCACCACCTTGTCCTTGGCATGCTCTCCTCCAGCCTCTGTGATGTTTCCCCCCATCTCACAGGCCCCCCTCTAGGTCTCTGTTGCCCCTGCGCCACTCCCTCCTGCCTGCAGATGTTGGGATGACCCCCGGCACGGTGCTCTACCTTTGCCACCGCCTGGTGGTCTTGGCCAGCCCTTGGTTTAAATGCTCTCAGTGAGCTGCTGAGCCTCCCCCTTCCTCCAGCACAGGCCGCCCCTGGAGCACCAGCCAGAGCACCCACAGACTCCTGCACTGCCCACGGGGAGGTCTGAAGGGGCCCAAGCAGTCACGGCTAAGAAGAGTCATTGAGTTTCCTGCGGCCCGGTCCCTAGTAAGCCCCCTTTGTCTCTGTAAACGACACCACAACCTGCGTCCAGCTGCTCAGGCCAAAGCTGACCAGTTGTTCCTCCAACTCCAGAGGGTGTCTCAGATCTGACCACCCCTTGCCACCTCCACTGAAGCCAGGCCACTGCCACCGCGTGTCTGGATGACATCACCACTTTCAACCCCATTCCCCAACCCCTCTCCCACAATCCGTCCCCAACTAGCAGCCACAGAGGTCACTCTACAGAACCACCTGTGACCACGCTATTCCAGGGCTCGCTTCTGTGGCACGTCGCCGCCACCACCCCCACCCCTGCCCCCAAATCGCCACCACTGACAGATGCCCTTGGGAGTGGACAGTGGCTCCTCATGCCCACGCCCACTGGGCCACACAGCACCCAAAAGCCATGCGTCCCGGCCCCATCCTGCACCTTCACCCTGCCATCATTTCTCTTGGAAAACTACTGCCCCCCCAGGTCTCCCGCAGGTGCCTCTTTCCCACCAATCAGACCTCAGGATCAATGCTCCCAGCAGGGCATGCCCAGAACTGTCACCCCCAGGCACGGGCTTACTTAGGGCTCCCGTCCATCCCATACCTCTTCCCCGCCAGGACTCAGCCCCGGGAAGGCAGACTCTCCGTCCTGCTCACAACTTCACCCCTAGTGCCCCCACACCTGCCCGGTGCCCCCAGTCATGCAGTCGGTGTGTGCCAACAGACCGTGGGGGAAACGCGACAATCTACTGCCTCCAAGGCAGACGTCGCAGAGAAGCACATTTCTGATAACAAGAACCAGAGGAGGAGGGACTTGGGGGTGGGGGGAGCTGCAGTGCTCGGGGAAGTGGGGGGCACGGCCTCCCGGTGAGCACTGGGACTCCTGAAATTCGGACTGGAGAACGGGATGCAAACGAAACAGCCAACATTCCACAAAAGTAGAAACTGCTCCTCCTTCTGTAGGGAACTCGTGGGCAGCCTGTGGAACTGGACTACGTCACTTAACCGCCCGGCTGTGCTGCTCCAGCTCTGGCGGTCTTTTCTTCACCTTAAAGAGAGCTTCTCGAGGAGGTAATTCCCATGGTGGACAGGTGGGCAGATGTGGACCCCGTTGCTGGGGCGCGTTCGTGAGCCGGCTCCTGGGTCACGTGCCCATGAGAGGGCTGGGCTGGTGTGGCTCTGCCCAGAGGTGCAAGTGAGCACACACACACACAGGGGTCAGTCATCAAAAGTCGGGCCACCAGGGAAGAGACAGCCGCCCTTGTTCGTGAAGACAGTACTGTGGCACATGGGGCAGCCTGTCCAGGTCGGGCCCTCGGCCCTCGCCTGTCACCCGCCCGCATCCCAAGTAGGGTCTGTCTGCTTGTCAGCGCCTGTCGTACACGCTGGCCCCAGCCGGGCCGCTTTGTGACCCTGGGGCCTAACGGGTCAAGGCCAACCGGCCTGGGCAGGTGTCACACAGCCCCACTCTGGAGAGGCAGGCAGGTTTTGGGGGCTCCTGGTAGGCCCCCCAAAGCTTTCCACCGGGCCTGCTCACAGGAAGGCCTCCCTGGGATCACCTGCACATGGGGAGTTGCTCTGCCGCCTCTGCCGTCTGGGAGTCAGACTGCGACCGCCAGGGTAAACTCTCCCTGGAAGGCGGCGGGACCTCGCTGGAAAGGAGGGTCGGCAGCGGCAGAGATGATTAACTGCGCGACCCAGGGAAGAGCACAGATGAAAGGCATCACGAAGTCGGCAGTGGGGCTGGGCTTCAAAGGGCTCTGCGCTGCCATCTGCCTGCTGCGTGAACTCACAGAAATAGCGGCCCTGGAAGCTGCTCTCCGCAGTGGCCCCTCCTCAGCCGTCAGACCCCCGCGGCTCCGGGACAGAGGTCTGCCCCTTGTCGGTCAAGAGAGCCCTCCACTCTGCCGTGCCAGCTCCTCTGAGCGAACCTCAGACACGAACCAAACGCGTCGTGCCCAGAAAATCTGCGGAAGCGCCTTTCCCGGCGCTCCCAGCCCGCCGGGCCCCCACGCCAGCAGTGCCCTCACGCGCCTGCCCCTGGTACTTGCGGGCTGTGCTATCTGGGCTTCCCCTGCAATGAGAGGCTCCGGGACACTCCAACACCCCTCGACAGACCAAAACAAGGGTGTCAGCAGGGGAGCAGGCCGCAAAAACCAGCGACCCGAGAGCCCAGTGTGAAAGACAAAGAAGGGGAGGGTGGAGAAGCGAGTCCCTGGCCTCCCCGCCTGCCCACCCCGCCCCGCCGGGTGGCCTCACTCACACAGCCTTGTGCTGTGTCCACTGCCTCCTCAGGCCTGCCACTGGAGACCAGCATGCTATGCGTCCGAAACGCTGTGTGCCAGCATTTGACCTGAGCAGCGGGTCCCCTGTCCCCACCCAGTGCCTGCCTCTGCCCCCCACGTCTCCCCTTCCCCGGCTCCAGGTCACAAGGCCTTCGGTTCCAGCCTCCCTAACCCGGGCTCTATCACCGGGGCTGCAGCCGGGCCTGACGTCACAAATGCCCCGCAAACACGGGCACGTGGACAGGTGCTGCTCACTCACTCTGAACGGTCAGCTCTCGCCCTGAGACTGTCCGACACGGCAGGCTCCCTCTCCCCCAATCCCAGTTACTGGGCGGCCGGAGAGACCAGCCCTTCCTGTTCTCAGGGCACTTCCTTCCTTCTTCGGAACCACTTGGCCCGTCCGTCCGGCACGGCGGTCCACAGCGACATCTGCCGCACAGAGAAAGCGGGGCCGTGCACAGTCACTGTGCGAGTCCCGTCCGCTGTCCAGGAACCTGCTCCCCGACCCCTCCCGTCTGCCCGGCAAACACGCCACCCTCCTTCAGGCTCGGGGTCGACGGGACCTGCTCGGTGGCGCCTGTCCCCGTCGCGCTCCGGGCCTTCTTCAGGCCGTCCTGCCCTCCCATCGATGTCGATTACATGACTGGCCGTGGGGGGTGGGGGAGGGGTGCTGAGGCGGAGGCCGATGAGAGGGGCTCTCCTTGGGGCAGAGGGCCCACGGGGGCACGTGTGTCGGAGGTCACGCCCCCACCTGCCCTGGAACTGGAGCAGGGAAAGCAGCCAGCAGTCCTGGCCGAGTTCAGTCACCAAGTGGGAGGCAGATTTTGTAATGATGCATTTTTTTCTTAATTCCGCTGCTCAAATCAAAAAGAAACATGACAGAGGGCTGGATGCCGGACCACACCGGGCCCAGCTCAGCCTTCAGTGCAAGAGCAGGGCCGGCTCTGCCCCAGGGACAGCCCCTCCACCTCTTCACCAGGCCCCCCGACACAGGCCACAGCGCCAGCAGAGCCAAGTCTCTTGGTCCCTCACAATCGACACCGCCAGGTTTGCACTTTCGGGTCCCAGGAGAGGCTGGAAGAGTTGACGCCAGAGACCAATGTGTGAGAGACGGTCTGACACAGACCAGAGCCCCCTGAGCAGCAGGCGAGATGCTGAGGAGGGGCCCCAGGCTGCCAGCCACATTCATACCATGTCTGTCCCTCAGGCCGGAAGTCACGTCGTGAGGCCCATGGCTGCAGTGAGGGCAAGGCTGAGGCCCTAAGGCCGAGGTGGGCTGGTCCTTCTAAGTGACCATAAATGGGAAGCCCGAGAGGCCTGGCCAGCCGTGTCCTCGTGTGGGGATCATGTGCCACAGAGAAGCCCGGGCTTTGGGGCACCAGGAACCCGGACTCCTGCGTGTTTGCTGACAGGCTGTCTGACCTCAGGAAAGTCATGCCACCTTTCCGAGAGCCAATTTCCTGCTGGGAAGCCCCAGGAATCAGTGAGAGGGCCTGTGTAAGAGCTGGGGCAGCACCAGGCTCCAAGGAGACACTTGAGAAATGACGCCAGCCCGCCTCCCTCCCGAGGGCAGGGCCTCGAGTGTGACTTACCTTCAGGTCCCGGCAGCAGGCCTGCCTGGCGTGCAGTGCAGCCTTTTACTGAGCAGGCACCTGCTCATCTGCTTCAGCGGCTGCCGCGAGCAGACCAGCACCGCCCTGAGCCCCACGGCCCCAGGGCCTGAGCCCTCCCGCCATGATGAGACACTGGGCACCTGTGTGTTTCCTCTTGTGGAAATGACCCATGGCTCTCATTAGAGATTCCGAGGAGTCCCTGACCCACAGAGAGCCAGGACCGCCACCCCGCGGCTTCCCCCGACTCGAGCACCGAGCCCTCGTCCCGCGAGTCAGGAGTAAGCACGGGCGCACAGAACCACGCCTAGACAGAGCCGGGAGCCCCCCCCAGCCCTTCCTTCCTCCCTTCCTTCGCTCTTCAAATACCCAGTCCAGATCCTCTGATGGGCAGGCCAGGCTCTATTCAGAGGCTGGGAGCAAGTAACACAGGACAGTCCCCAAGCTCCAGGTGATTGGGAAGAAGACACAGGGAAGTAACTAGAAGACATGACATCACTCTAAGGGACCCTCGGGGTCCTGATGGAGCACCCCAGAGGGCACGCACCAATGATGCACAATGAAGGCAGGCGGTTGGGGGCGGGGGGGTGAGGTCAGGGAGTGCTCCCAGAAGTGACAGCTCAGCTGACACTTGAGATGTAAGCGGAGGAGACGTCACCAAAGGCAAAAGGTGGAGGGGACAGGAAGGGCACCCCAGGCAGAGGATAAGCGGATGCCGATGCTCACAAGCCAGAGAAACAGGGATGATTTCGTGCTGACCAGGCCACATGGCAGCCCTGAGAGGAGGCTGGTGGGGGAGAGGTGACACCGGGCTGGTGCAGTGCACGCTCTACTCGAAGCACAGCAGGCAGCACGAGGGTGCGGGGCAGGGACGCATCGTCCACTGAGACAGGGCTCAGCGAGGCACACACACAAGACGAGTGCAGGGCAGAGCTGCATGGGGCCAAGACACACCCGAGGGCTGTGCCTGGCCCACAGTCGGGGCCAGGCAGGGCGGTACGAGGCTCTCAGCCTTCCAGGTCAGAGAAAAGGAAATGCATTTCTGGGTGCGTGTTGCGTGTAGGCACCGTGTACACAGTAAGATACCCTGTGGGTAGAACCTGACCTTGATCACTCACTCGGGATCTGTGAGGCTGAACTGGGAAAGGGAAGGGTGCGGAGTGTATCCAGCCCAGCCCTCCACTTCCTTGGAAGGAGACTAAGAAGGTAAGAAACCGACTGTACCATCATCGAGTAGGCTGCTCAGTTACCTGCAGAGCCAGAACGAGAGCCCGAAGTGCACATCCCAGGCTGGAGCCCAGCTCTTGGGGCACAGCCCTGCCCTCATCCCGGGTCCCTGGCAGCCTCCCTTACAGAGGAAGGGCAGAACTCCCTCCATTTTATGGCGCTATGGTGGGTGTTTGTCCCTAAAAAATACAGTGCCTGGCACCAAGTAGGGGCTTCAGCATCCATGCCCGTTGAACTCCCAGCAGTTTCCATACCCTGAAAGGGAAAGCCCCTGAGGCTTGCACATACACCCCTTGCCTGGAACGGCTCCCGCCACCCTCCTCAAGCCCCATCCCGCCCTGCACACCTCCTGAGTGTGTGTGTGAGCAGGAAGGTGAGTTCAGGGAATCAAGTCCGTTGGAGTGTGGCTCTCAGACTCCCCCCACCTCAGAACCACACCTTCCTGCAGTGCTTTTGCCTCTCTCCTTCTCTGTGGTGTCCCCAGGGCCCAGGACAGCGCCGGGCACAGAGCAGACCCTCCGCAAACACGCATGGACTTCGTCTTCTGCTTCAAACAGAGCAGCTCTGTGTGTGGCCGCCCTGTAGTTGGGCTCTGGGACGGTCTCACTGAACACGAGCCCCATGGCTAAGAATAACTTTAAAACACTATCCAGAGGGCAGGTGCTTTTTTCTTTATTTCAAGGAATCTTTTTACTTACTGAAAAAGAGCACAATGGAAATGGAGTTTTCAAAAACCAACACAAAGGTGATTTATGGCTACCCGAAATACTTTGTTTCTCCTTTTCAATTCTGAAGCAACTGTGACCCCACAACATCTTTGGGCGCACGTTCCAATGTCATCGACGTTAACACAGGCAGAGTGACTCGGCACAAGCCCGGGCAGGTGAGGCTGGAGAGAGTCCCTCCCAGGCGAGGGCCGCACAGAGCACGAGTGGAACGCCCGGGCAACTCGGGACAGCTCTAGGGCGGGGAGGAGGAAGAGGCCCACAGAGGGCCCAAGAGGACCACAGGGCACAAGGTCACACACATGCTAACCAGATGGTGCTCAGTACATGCACAGCCAGCACTCGCCCAAATGCAGGAAGGGGACATCTCGCCAGAGACGGGGGCAGGCCCTGCCCAAACGTGGCCACCCCTCAGCCAACGCTCAGGACCGGTCGAGCCTGGTGGCACAACACTCACAGTCGCCCGGGAATGAGTCCCAGACCTGCACTCACCAGCTGAGTGACCGGGGCATGGTGCACCTCCAGGGTCAAGGGTGAGAGGGGAACAGGAAGGGGGACCACACAGGAACTCTGCTGCCTGTGCACCCGGAGAGTGGCAGGCACCGTGAGGGGTCATGGAGAGTCCTGGGTGGGCATCCAATTCCCTCAAAAATCTGTGGGATGTAGGGCAGTTCCTAAGAACTTTAGATAACCCACATCCTCATTGGCCAGCCAATAACCTCTTCCACCCAATGGCCCCCAAACAGCTGGCGAATACCCTGCCCCGGACAGGGCCCATGCCGTGCTCTCACCAACACTGACGGAGGGGCCTAGGATGGGGGATGGGGCTCAACCCTCAGTGAGACCCATCCCAAGGAGTCCTGCGGACGAGCCTGTGCACCCACAGACCTCCTGCCCGTCCTGCATGGCCCCGGGGCTGGGTATCCCGACTGGGGAGCCAGGTGGCAAGGGAGCAGAAGAGAGGTGAGGCGCAAAACCCCAAGAGCAGTCTCCCACCGCCTACAGGAACCCCCCAGGCAGTGCTTGGCAGTGCCCACACAGGCCCGCTAACTGCCCCTCCCTGGGGGCGGGGGTGACAGCTCCCAGCTTTAGTCAACTCTCCCCAGGAGACTTGAGAATTACTGGGGAGCCCTGCTTGCTTCCTGCGGGGCCCTGAGAGCCGGCCACTGGGAGCCCTGGCTTTTTCAGTTAGCAGTAGGCTCCCTACAGGCAACTTGATCCATGCAGGACAGCCCCCAGCCCCTGCACAGGTGAGTGCCTGAGCCTCGGAGAGACCAGCATCTCCTAGAGGGCATGATCCGGGCCACCGCCTTCCAACAATCAGTCCCCTCTCACCTCTCTGCTGCACCAGCCAGCTGGGCTCCACAGGCACCAAGCCCCAGGCTACATGTCTGTGCTGCCTCTGGGACTTGGGGGCCTCGAGGGGCATGGGGAACAGCAGGTCCTTCTCCGTACCCCCGACACAGAGCCTGCACCCCATGGCAGCCCCTGGGACAGCTGCTGGGGCACATGGGAATGAGACACAGCTCTGCACACCAGACTGCACGCGGTCGCGCCTCCTGGGGACAGCAGTGACTCCATCAAGTCCCCGATGTGTGTGTGAGGATGAGGCGGAACAGAAAAGGGACAGAGACTGATAGCAGCACCTGTGACTCCCTGCTGAGTGCCAAGGCAAGGCCCTGCGTCCTGAGAGGGGCCACTGCGTAGATTGATTCGTAGGCACAGGAGCAGATAAAACTCCTTAAAATATTTAGCATCTTAAAGTGGTTCTGAGCAGAGGCTCGCTCTCCTGCGCCCTGCCAGCACACTCCATCAAAGAGGACACTTTAATAAGGAGGCTCTGGCAGGAGGCTGAGGGCCCTGGTCAGGCTCACTGGCGTGTTCCATAAAACACTCACGGCTTCTCTAGGAAGGAACTCCTGGGGGTGGCCTTTCTCCTTCATCAACCTGGCCGTTTCTGTGAACAGAGAAGGAGCGGCAACGCTGACACGCAAACCAGATGCTCTGGCCGGCCTCGCCCGAAGGCGTGGCGGACGGCAGGAAGCATCTGGGGGGTGGTCATCACTGCCACGTGTGCTCAGCTCACACTTCCTGGCGGGCGCTGGGCTGCACACCCCCGACCCACTGCTTCATCCTCGCAGCCCCGCTGCCAGCGGGTGGCCGCACCTCTGGCCAGACCCAGGCGGCCTGATTCTGGGGCGTCCATCTTTCCCACCACGTCGTGGTGGTGCTGGGGCACAGCCTCCTTGTTCGAGGGCCTCTCTTGTCGACATCTAATAACTTTAAAATATCCGCCCATAAGACTTCCTAGTCACTCACTTATTGGTCACCAGCCGTCCACTCGTTCAGCATTCACTGAGCATCTGCAAGCACTGTCTACCAGACATGTTGGGGGTCAGGAAGAAGGCCCGTCCAACTGGGGGGGCACAGAGAGGAAGCCAAGGCAGGACACCCGCATGCCCAGCACCGAGCTACGGCTGTGGGGACAGCATGACGGGTGGCGCACGGCCCTTGCCTAGAAGGAGCGCCATCTCAGGAAGAATGGGACACACAGCTCCATCCTGGGCAGTGCCCCATTTCCGGTGAGGCTGCCACCTCCCCTCACCCTGCGCAGGCTGGAGGGGTCCTATCGGGAAGTGAGAGGCATGGACGGTGCGCCTTCGAGGACGACCAGGCTGTGACAGTCGGTTGGCGGGCGTGCCCAGCACAGGGGTCAGAAGGACTGCGTGAGCAAAGGCACCCCACCCGGAAGGCAGAGCTCCACATTGGAGCACTCTCCAAGATCCCATTCAGCGGGGGCACGCAGGCGTGCTCCCCCGACACACCTGCTTGGAGTTCAAGCTGACCCATGTGGTCACTACTGCTCAGGGGGTCGGGTGACCTAACACTGCGGAAATGTTGGGGAGTTGCTTCTCCACTGAGGGTGGGGGAGGGGCAACCCCTTCCGGGCCTCGGGTCTTCTCTAGAGGCAGCTCCGTCAGAGGAGGGCCATCACGCTGAGGCCCTCGGTCACTCCCGGGAGTTCTGAGCGGTGGGTGGGGAGGCCCGGCTCGGCCTGCCCCGCACGGACCCTCCGCTGCTTCCTTGGGCAGCAGCCCAGCTGCAGGAAGCATGTGTTCTTTTCCCTGCTGTGCCCTGGGCCCCAGAGAGGTAGGGTCCTTGAGGGAAGCCTTGAGCTGTCGGGGAGAAGTTCAACTCAGACTCTTCGCAAGTCCATGTGGCTAGTGGAGCGAGCCAGGGTCTCCGTGGCTGACTTGATTGGTGACGTGGTATTATTCTCACCTTCTGACTGATCTCTATGTTTGAACCGGCTTCAACTCCAAAGACCTTCGGCACACCCCACACCAGAGCCGGCCACAGGTCCAGGCAGGCAAAGCCCGCACCCTTCACAGTCAGAGCTCACAGCGTCCGTCGGAGCGCCCGGCGGCCCCTTTGTAAGCTCGACCCCGAGCTGGTCTGAGCCCCACGAAGTGCACCCTCCATCCCAACAAGGGCTGTTTCATTCCTGCTTCCAGGCCTAGTGCCCAGCCTAGTGCCTTCTGTGGAAGAACATGCCCCTCCACCGTGGAGCAAACACAGGTCCACGATGTGCCCAGCATTCTGATAAAGATGTACAAAAACAGCAGCAGAACGACTGTGTCCTGAAAAAAGACGTTCCTAACAGCAGCAGCCGGCACTGCAAAGGCGCGTGGCGCTCTAGGCCTGGGGCCTAGAGCAGGAATCTCCCACAGTAACACATTAGCTGGGCCCTCTCGGGGGCGGAGACCTGAGCTAAGCTTGATGAAAAAGAGGACATCAATGTAGGCATCCCCGCACTCCGGAAAAAGAGGACATTAATGTAGGCATCCCCGCACTGCGCGGCACGCTCTGTAATTCTGGCACAGGTTGCCACCAGGACGGGCCACCCATCACCACTGTAATCATTTCCCAACTGCTTGCAGGCCCTGGGCCACCACAGTCGAGTCGAGAGACAAGGGAAGAGGAAAGAGGTGGAGTGCCCATGGCTAGGGGACAAGTGAGTGGCAAGTGACAGGAAGGCCCCCATAGTTCCCGCAAAAGACTCAGTGGGTATAGAAAAGCTTCTGGAATCGAAGAGAAGTAAAACAAGCCAAGGGGCCGGGAAGGGGGGAGGGGGAGGGGGTAGCACTGCTGACACGCAGAAATCAGGCCATTTCCCAGGACTCAGTGAAGCAGAGGAGAGACCGCAGCTGATCGAGGACATCTGCATGAGGCATGGGCACCGGCTCCTGAAAGCGCAGCTCGTGCTGGGCCAGAGGGAGGGGAGAGAGGGAAGGCGGGTTGTGGTCGTGGGCAGCTCAGCCCAGCGGAGAGCCCCGATCCAGCAGCTGTCACTGACAACCCGAGTGCTGACCACAGTGATCGAAGGTGCGAGGCTGAGCAGGGAAGGGGCGGGCCGGTCACCTCGGAGCAGCAGCCTGGAGAGCCAACGAGCGCACAGACCTGGGAACCACACAGGTTGGAGTTCAAAAGCCAGCTGCTCCTTTCTGGGCCGTGGGGCAGGGGCACACTGCTGCCCCAGGCCCGGCCCCTCAGGCACACCCTGGGAGGAGCTGGGTGGCTGGACGAGACAGCCACTGGACACGTCACCACCACCACCACCACCCGGCACAGCCTGGGTGCTCATGAAACTGGAGACGTGATGATTATTATGGGGGGGCAGGGCCTGAGGAAGCAGCAGAAGCCACCCACGGGCACACTTAGGGAGGGTGGCCATTCCAAGCAGTGCAGGCAGCAAGCGCCAAGACATGAGGTGTGACCAAACACACCGAGTTTGGGGACCCCGAGCTGCTCTGGGCAGAGGAACAGGGTGGGGTGTGGTGGCAGGGGCAGAGCGGTGGACTCACGCTCCGAAGGCTAGGGGTACTAAGAGCGTGTGAGGCAGGGCGAGGCCCATCCCCTCTGCGCTGCAGGACGCCCCAGCCGCAGCAACGTGGGAGAGGGGCGGGCCTGCCCTGCAGGCTGGGAGAGACCCTGGCCGGCTCTCTGAGTGTGGCCGTCACGCGGCCCTGGAGCCAGCCTATTCTACACGTGACACGCTCTCTCCTTACGAACGTTTCAGAAGAATCCAGTGAAGCACTCAGCAAACACCCTTTTCTCCTCTGAGAGCAGATGAGAACTACCTCAAAGGCAATGACAAGTCACTGTTGGCACTGCCATTATTTCACTGATGTTGACGCCTGCAGTTTGCGGATTTCAGGGGCCACCACACAGAGCCGCATGCGTCTCTCAGGCACCCAAACTGACTCAATGCTGCTGCTTCCTGAAGACAGTGCACGCTGCTGTGACTCTGCGTGACAGCAGTCCAGGCTGCGCTCAGATCTGGGGTGCGCCCTCTGGCAGAGGCCAGGGGACATGTCGGCCGGTGGGGAGGGCTGGCTGAGGCAGACCTGGCTGGCCGGTGCGTACATGTGGTGGGCGGGAGGAGACGAGCCCCATGGTTTCCCTGCGGTGCCCGGAGGCAGGACAGCGGCAGGGAGACCGTGTGGATGGGGATCCGGATCTCCCTGGCACCCACCTGCCGCCAGAGCAAGTGGTCACACGCGGGGCCCACGTAAACAGGAGGGGAGGCGTTCCCTTGGCTGAACTGGTCCCTCCCTCGTCCTCAACCATCAGGCAGTGCGGCATCACAACAGAGAAGGGTCTCTGCAGCCCAAGAGCCTTACTGAGCCACCTGGACAGGTCGCTGCCACCTGCTAAGAGGCCAGCGCCTGGTCTGGGAGGTGGTGGCGACGACATGCTGGCTGCAGGCTGGTGTGAGGGCCCATACAGTGCACGGTGCACAGTAGGCGGACAACAGCAGCCTGCGTCTGGTGTGACGTGGGGGAGTAGGGACCCGCTGCGGAATGGAGCCCGGTGAGCAGTGGAGGTAGGCTGGGTGCTTGCTCTCTCAGAAGGAACTCGGGAAACAGGCTCCGGTTCAGCACTGCTCTCGTGGGAAGAGCTATAAGGTCAAGTGCACACAGCCTGGAAGTGACAAATGCCTCCCTCCCGAGCCCAGGACCCGAGCCCAGGACCTGCAGAGGCCCAAAGTGCACGGCGACCGGACCATGACGCTATTCACGTGCAACTGTTGGTCACCTGAAGTCACGTCTGCGTGTTCATTTTAGAGCCCGCGGAGTCCATGAAGGTCTGTATTCTCACAGAAGGCCCGGGAGACGACCACTACTCAGCCCGCTTTACGGACTAGGAACCGCAGCCCTGCCCAGCGCACCTGCGTGCACCCCTTCCCCGAGGAGCAGGACCCAGACGCTGCCCACATTGCCGCGCGACAGCCAGGGGTGGGCCCTGGACAGGAAGTCCGCTCACCAGAGTGCAGCCGAAACAAAGCTTCGGCGCAGGTAGCATCAGTTTCTACCAGAGCAGCACACCCCCACCCTGACACAGCCCGTGACTGCCACTACAGACCAACGGCTGCTGGATGAACGAATGTCCCTCATTGCAAGGGGACCCTGGGGTTCCAGGTTGTCAGTGAAGGACTCAATCACCTCAGTACCTTCAGGGACACCATCTGAGGTCTCTGCCTAGCCCACCACGGCCCCCTTCATGGGAAACTGTCTTCTGTGCACGAGCAAGGCCACCGGAAGCATGTCTGTCACTATGCGCTCTGAAGCCACTGGCCCCAGGTGGCAGGAGCAGGAGAGGCTACAGAACAGAGGCTGGGCTGAGAGGAGGCCCCCTCCCGAAAGCCTGGAGAGCTGTGGGCTGGCCCTGTCGTGGGGGGAGCCAGGGCAGGGGAACACAGAGGCGGGTGGGTGACCAGAGACGGGATGCGCTGGGGCCACCTGGCAGGCTGGCCTGAGAGCTCTCCAGCCGCGGCCCCTTGCAGCCTGTCCGGCAGTGCGGCCGCGGACCCCACCCATGCCCAGGCACCGCTCCTGTCCTCTCCCTCTGGGCTAAACGCAGTGTGAAAGCAGTTTCACTCAGTGCAACCCAGGGTCTTCGCTTAGGCCTCCTCCAGGTGTCACGCCAAAGCCAGTGGAAGGGTGAGGGTCTCCAGGGACCCAGAGGGCACAGCCATGCTATAACATCCAAGCGAGGAGACAGGGAGGTAGGGGGCTGGGGCAAAAGCAGGCCAGCTGGAGGATGGCCGGCCGGTCAGCCCACAGCCAGCAAGCACATGGCAGGAGCGTTGTCATTTGGAACGAGTTCAGGATTCCAGGCTAATTTTATCCACAGCCTAAGAAAACCGATCAGGATGATGAATTGGCTGAACAAAACTGCAATGCATTATGAAGCAAAGCCGAGGTCCTTCCAGGATCCCCCTGGAATGGCTCCTCTCAGTCACCCCACGGCGCAGACTACACCATGACTGGGCCCCATCCTGTCCCCTGGGGGCCCGCTGGCCATAACATCCCCACTTCTTCAGGCACAACAGCCACCCGCCCTCTAAGGTCCGGCTTCAATGCAACAACTTAATGCGTTTAGTCTCTTCGGCACTTGGACACTGTCACGTCATTAGGTCGTCACACACCAGTCCCGGGAGACGGCAGTATTCCCGTCTCCGAGGTCGAAAGCCTGAGCTAGGAAGAGACTGGTGACTTCACGCCAGCGGCTCAGCTGAAGAATAAAGCGGGACTCAGCAGGCCTTTGACCCCAGGCCCTTTCACCTCACACCGTGAGTTCTCCCAACGTCGCCACCTCTGTTAAAGCCTTCCAAGTTGCTCTCCGCTCAAAAGGCACCCCCTTCCTCTCAGCTGGGCCCCCACAGAACCGTGTGGGGCTCCCTAGAGGGTGCGCCCCGGCCAGCTCTCCTGCATCCGCCTTCACAGCCCCGCAAGGCCGAGGTCCTCGACTCTTGAGTCTCATCCGGACTCCAGAGACCTCATCGCACCTGGTGAGAGCCAGTGAGGGTTCAGAGGTGAGGGTTCAGAGGTGAGCGAAGATGGATGTGCGTGAGCCTCCTTTAGGACCAGGATCTCCGTGCAGGTACACTCGGCCTGGCCTAGGCACTACGGCAGATGCCGAAACTGGAGGAAACGTGGCCCAATCTTACACGGGGCCCCCCCCGCCTGCACCGCAAAGCGGGAATTAAGGCAAATCTGGGCTCCAGAAGAAACTCCCTGCAACTCCAAATGTGGTGGCATTTCTTTTCCTTTTTTACCAGAAAAATCAGCACAGCCGGCCCGAAGCGGAAAATGATGAATGAAGCCGGGATTCTGCCAGCTCCTCTCCTTCAGTAGCTGGAAAAAGATCGTTAGCATTTCCCTGATTTGCAAGCTTCTGAGTTAATTAATACAATAGAGTGTGCTTCTCCCAGAAAGAGTTTTAAATAGATTTCGCTCTTTAGAGTTTGCAGTTCTACCCAGTTTCACTGCGATGCCTTAGTCAATCATTCATTCACTCTTTTCATTCATTCGAAATTTATGGAGCTCACACTATCAGCAAACTCCATGCAAGACTCCACGCGTCCAAAGGTGCGCGTTTTTAAAACGGTGAGAACAGAGTCAGACAAACAGACAATACGTGGAGCCCTGCGAGGGGTCTGCAGGGCACTGCACGGCAGAGCAAAGAGAACACGCTGTTTCCAAGGACGTCCGGGAGGCCTCCACAGAGGAGGCAGCTTTGCAGGAATCCACCCAGTGACATATGGACGGGGGACAGGGGTGTGAGGACAGGGTAGAAGGACATTGTAGGGACATGGTGCAGGCAGGAGTCAGGGCAGAGCCAGCAGGTCGTCACAGAGCTCTGAAGCTGCAGGACCTGGAGACACAAGAGGGACAACGTCACGAGTTTCCTCCCAGGTGCCCTGGCAGAGCTGCAGGCTCTGTCGTACGGGAGAGGACGCTCTGGCCGTCAGGTAGAGGGCAGCCAGCCTGACTGAGCCAGGGAGGCCAGGGTGAGAAGGGTCACAGCGCCCGGGAAGAACTTGCAGGGCCTGGGCAGCAGCAGCACCAGCAACACCAGCAGCACCAGCAACACCAGCAGCACCGTGGGTGACAGAACTGACTCGAGGAGGAGCTGGTCTCCCCCAACGCTGCGTGTGATCACAGCGCACCGTGAAGCTGTCACTGCAGGCAACACCGGCGCCTGTCCTGCTGCACACGCAGCTGCAGCTGATGGAAAATTGATGGCTTAAACCCCACCGTCATTTACGCAAGGTTCTGCCGTGGAGCTCCGGGCTCCTGCCAGTGGGGGCTCAAGTGACAAGCACAACAGCCTCACGACCGTCCACAAGACTTGCTCTGAAGGTGGCTCCCACCACCACCACCCTGAGTGGGGGTGGGGGCTGGGCCTTGCTTCTAACGAACAGACATGGTGGAGGTGGCACGGTGCATGTGGCACATGCACACCGTGAACTTTCCTGAGACTCCAGCGCCATGCTGCTGGAGTCTCCCCCTCTCCCCAGCTGTCTTGGAGAAGTGGGTAGTCATACCAGGAGCCCCCAGGCGGCAGGGCCACGCCCAGCCCATCGCCAGCTAACACGGGGAGCTCTCAGTCCCACGACCTCAAGGAGCCGCATTCTCCAACCACCCGCGGGAGCTTGCACACAGACCCGTCCCTAGCAGAACCCCAGACAAGGCTGCAGCTCCAGCCGTCACCTGGACCCTGGCCTGTGAGACGCAGCTAAACCTCGTCCAGACTCCTGACCCGCGGAAAGAGGAGCTCAGTGAACTGTTTCCTCGGCTTCTCCTGCACATAGAAGACCTGGCGATGAGCAGGGAGAGGCAGCTGAGAACCGAGGTCCCCGAGCGTCTGAGGAGGGCGCTACCAGCTGCAAAGCCCTTCACTTCCCTCCTCTGCCACTGTCACAGGTCAGTGAGGACACCCCAACTGTCACCTGGACTCTTGACTGCCCTTGGCACTGCCACAGCTGCCCCTTCACTGTATTCTCCAAACCGCACCTTACATGGCTACTTAAGTGAAGTGCAAATCTGTCTTCCCAGCCCGCATGCTCTGCCCCTTCATCACATCCGGAGCCCGGCCTGGAGGCCCACAGTGGAGTCTGGTCCTCCCCGCAGGCTAACCCCGCCTCCCTCACCACACGGCCACACCCCTCCTGGCCTCGCACACCTGACAAGCTCCCAGTGAGCTCACAGAGGGAAGGGCTCCCTTGTTTGGCCCAAGGGAATGCATGGCTTCCCACGATGCAGGGCTGGAAAAGAAGACGTTCCATACCCTCAGGCCGAAATCCTGCCGTTCTTGGAGCCCAAGCCCCCATCGCCCAAGGCGCACTCCGATAAAGGGGTGAGGCCTCACTGTCTCCTGCTGGGGGCAGGTAAACCCGGACACAGCTTCCCTCCTCCGTGACAGCGCGGACAGCAGCCCGCGGCCACTTCCTAAGTGGCTGTGAGAACAAGAGGGGCCGATGAGGGGCGTGACTAGAGGCAGCTGGTGGAGTGGCAGGTGCGAGACCTGGGGGAGGGGAGTGCAGGACCCCCCTGCCCCCCACGCTGTGAAGTTAATGACCAGGGGGTCCGGAGCGGGGACCGCAGGCTGCCTGTCTCTAAAGTCACTTGGAAACGGGAGTCAGAAAGCTGCTCCGAGGACAGATGCAATGGCCTGGGAAGCAACGGCAGAGCTTGCACTCCAGCATGGGCAGGGGCCTGGGGGCAGCAGGGCCAAACAGACTCAGAAGAGAACACGGTTCCCTCATCAGAACTCGGGGACAGTCCCACCTGTAACACAGACAGCGGGACAAGGAGGAGGCGTGGCAGGGAAGGCGTTCAGGGAAACGTGGGGCAACAGGAACATTTCACAGCTGGACTGCGTGCAGCTTCGGGCACACACACGGTCCAGCAGAAGTGACCCCTGCGTGAGTGTGGTTGGGAGGGTACTGATACTGGTGTGATGATTTATAGCTTTAACTTGGACATTTCACCTAAAACATCATGTGGTGTGCTTGAGTGTGAGAGTGTTATGTTACAGAATTACACACTTGTAATTTTGTAATAAAAGATTTTGCAACAAACGGGGGCATTATTTGTGCCGGACCCTGTGTGAGTGCCGAAACTCCCCCTCTCTCTACAGCTAAAATGATAGCCCGTTACTGCATGTCAGCCACACCTCAGGGAAGCGGATTTAAGAGAGACGGTCAAGAGGACTCAGGGGCTACTCAGATGAGGGAAGAGGTGAGAAGTGGGGACACCCCTGACCCCCGGGCAGACAGAATCCACCATGAAGGGGCAGGGAGAGAAGCCCTTTAACAACGAGCCTCGGTCTGGGGCCGCCGAGCCGCACAGACGAACACTTACGGGTCATTTCCGGGCCCGGACTTGGCGCACCGGCCCCCAAACGTGTCTGTCGAGGGCTCGAGCCCCGCCCCACTGAGGGGATCTCGCAAAGAGCAGCAGCGGAAGGGAATACAAACACCCTGTCCAGCCAAGATAATCAGACACTTGTAAACATGCAGTATTTCGTAAGGTGCAAAAGCTCCGAGGCAGGGCCACACAGTCTGCAGCTGAAGCACAAAGACCCTGGAGTGAAGTGACATCGCCCATCCTGACAGCAGCCCCTCGTCCGCGCTGTAGCACGGGGGTCCTGAACGGAAGAGCAGCGTTTCGCCGGGACAGAGTACTTAGGCAGATCAAGGTGTGACAGGAGTGGCTCCACCTGGCCAACTTGCCCAAACCCCCCCACACCTGACCGCCCAGGGTGTGGGGGCAGGGAGTCTTGCCGTCCTGCCGAGGCTCAGGGGCCTGGGTCACAGGCCACAGACACAAGTCCTGACTCCAACTGCTCTGTCCCCGACAGGGCTGGGGTCCCCGTGAGGCTCACAGGCCAGGGCAGAGCCAGGCCTGCCTCCCTTCAGCAGCCGTGCAGGCCTCTCTAGCGTGCGTATGTGGGGCTGCCAGTCCTTCAACTGTCAGCCCCAAGGGACAGACACCCTTCCAAGGGCTGCAAGGCCTGAGTGTGCCCTGTGCAAAAGAAGCATCCGTGTGGCACTTCGCTCCAAGCAGACGTTTGACCGTGGTTCCTTTAACACAGGCAGGTTTGGAACAAGCAAGGATCTAGTAGAAGCCCCTCGTGGACACAGACAAGTGAGCCACAGCTCCTGGGGCCAGCGGCCGTGTCCCCAGCAGTCAGCTTAGCATCCAGAATGCAGCGGGCACCCAGTGGGCACCCAGTGAGCACCCAGTGAGCTAAATAAACTGCAGAATCTCTTGGCCCCTTAATTCAAAAGTCACTTTCAAGGTGTGGCCTTTCATAAGCCACAAATTTCCTTGATGATAAAAGAATATACATTGCAGACATGATTTCATTTTACCAATAAACTTTTCTTTTAAAGATTTTATTTATTTATTTTCAGAGAGAGGGAGAGAAACATCAATGTGTGGTTGCCTCTCGCACACCCCACACTGGGGACCTGGCCCACAACCCAGGCACGTGCCCTGACTGGGAATCAAACCGGCGACCTTTGGTTCGCAGGCCAGCGCTCAGGCCACTGAGCCACACCAGCCAGGGCTTCCCGATGGGCATTTAAAGGAGCTGCACTCTTGGCTGCAAAGGCAACCCCACCCCGGGCATGTTTACTGCACACACGAGTGCCATTCACACACACAAAACAGTGAGAGCCTCAGCCGCGATGGAGAGGTGAGTCTGGCCTCACAGACGCTTGTTTATTGCTCAAGACAATGAGGCCCCAAGAACACAAGAGGGAAGCTGGTTTCACGAGACCAGCCTAAAGTCGGGAACCCTAAAGCTCCACTCACCTCAACCATGAAAGTGTGGGCAACGCTTCGTCTTTCACGGGGTGAGGAGCGAGCCACCAGAACAAGACAGTGCCTACCCGACTCGCTAAAACGATTCACGGGGACGATCTGAAGTGGCTTTTTGGCCACGAACAAAGATGGGACAGACAACGACACGGCCAAAACGTGAGGCCTACAACTTGTTTAATTCCTCTGCACTAACACCAAAGGCAAGAACATTCCTCTTCCCCGTGGCCCTTTCCACCGCTTAGTCCAGGCCACTGGGGCGCGGCTCTGTCACGGCCCTGCCTGATATTGGGACAGCCTGAGCAGGGCTCCGCCGACTTGGGAGCTGGGAAGAAAGGGAGCTGCCACGGAGAGCAGGGGTGCCCGCAGCTTTAGCACACCGTCCACAAGGAGGCGGCTGGCACACACAGGCACCGTGGCATGCCTACTGCCACCCGATGCCCACCCAGGACAGGAGCTGGCACCCAGGAGATAAAAAACAAGGGTCTGAGTGTGCTGGCTGAAGACCGACAATGGGGACTGAGGCCAGGGTCCCTCAGGGCCAGAGAGATGCCAAGGAAGCATCCCCAGGGACCGTGTAACCCTGCCCATCACCCACTAACACCTTTTATCGCACACTCTGGAGACTGCACGTCGAGAATGCTGAGAAACCTGAAGGTATGGGGCTGAAGGAAACCGACGGCAATCCCCCTAGACCTCAAAACAATACCCAGGCCGGATCGCCAGGGCCCCACTTACATAAGACAGCCCTGACGCACAAGGAGATGGCGAGAACACCCCAGCGGGGCTCAGCCAACAGACAGCAGGGCTCCGACTACGAAGCAGGTCTGCCCAGCTGCAAGCCCCTCACCCTTCCCGGTGGCCCTCACTGCCACCGTCAAGTCCTCTGCTGATGAGGCCAAGCTCCCAGGGAAAGGTCCGCACAGGGCCTGACTGAGGGGAGAGCAGGCCGCTGCCCCAGGCCCCATTCAGGAGGCTCCCCTTCCGTGGGGCCCTGCTGTCACTGAGGTTGGTCTTCAGGGGCTCCACTTAGCAGAAGGCGCAGTCCTTCTTTATAAACCTGTCACCTCTAAATCTTACTCTGAGCCCTACTTAAATCTGTTCCTTTAGTGACAGCCACAGATTGCGGGCCATCTCCTTTTTCAACAGTTCAGTCCTGGGGTTCCGGAGCGAGTACAGCAAGGCAGGCACCCGTAAGGAGGGCAGGGCAGGTGGGAGTGTCAGCCCAAGCAAGGAGAGGTGGGGGATCTGAGTGACGGGGCACCACGGTAAGCAGTCAAAGCCCAAAGGAGATGAGGAGCACGCCCGGGAGGGCAGGCACGGCGGGTCCAAGGGCACCCGATGGAGAGTGGGCCGCCCTGGGTGGCGGAGCCCACGCAGCCCACTTGTGAAGGATGATGCTAGGAGAGGGGGACTCACAGTGGAGGACAAATGGACGGGGCACCCGGACCGAGGAGGGCACACGGGGCACCCACTGCTCCTGGCTACGAGCCAGACCAGGGACGGAGCTTGAATGGGGCCAGATGCGCAGGCACAGCCTGCGGAGGACACGCGCATAGAGCAGGTGTGACAGGAGTGAGGGGCACTGCATCCACATGGGGGGCTGGACAGTGATCGCATGTTAAGGACAATGGGAGCCAGGCTTCTCCTGAGAGAAAAGGTCAGACTATGCGGAGAGAAAATTTGGGTAAAACCAACAATGGTGGGTTGGCGTTGGAGGTCTCACTGAGAAACCCTCGACACACACGGAAGATCAGGGAACAGTGCACCTGATGCTGGACGTGGGCCAGCGGCTCCTCATGAACCCGGCCGTAGAGTTATTAGCACATGTCACCGCAAGTCCCCTCATGGCTGTTGCCAAAACTTGGAAACAGGGACTCAGATACTTGCATGCAAACACCCCTGAGCACACCCCAGGAGGCAAGAGGGGGAAACGACCCAAGTGCCCACCCACAGACGGACGGAGAAGCAAAATGTGCTGCCTAAACAAACCACACTGCTCCTCGGCCACGACCAGGAAGGAAGCTCCGAGCCACCCACCACGTGGATGAACCTGCGAGACGCACGGCACACCGAGTGAGGCGGAAGGACGACCACTGCCTGACCCCACGCACACGAAGTGTCCCCGGCAGGCAAGTCCGTGCAGACAAGGCAGATGCGAAGCGGGGGGGCGCTGCTGTGTTTCTGTTTGGGGGCACGGGGACTTGGGAGGCAGTGGCGACACTGCGACTCCGACTGTAGTTAACGCCACTGGATTACACGCCTGGAGAGGGTAAACGACACACATAGATGTGTCCCGCAATAGAACTCTTGAGAGAGTGAACTCCGAGTGACTGCCGCACACAGAGACGAGGCGGGGGCAGGGCGGGAGCTGGCCCTCGTTCTGCAGGTGAGGGCGTCAGAGAGACATCACGGCACGAGAACAAGTGTCAAGTCGCTAACCCGCAATCAGGACAGTTACAAATGACTGCAGTGAGGGTGAGGAGAAGGAAGCGAAGCAGATCTTTCTCCACCTCCCTACCTGCAATGCTTCTGGTGATTCGGAGAAGGTAGGTACGTGTATCATGTGGCACAACGGCCAATAAAGGGGAAACGTGGGGAGCAGTGGGGACGGGAGAAAGGGGTAAACAGGGAGGGGCCTGGTCTGGATAAATCGGGTTGCCAGCAGGCGCCCGCACGGGGCAGTGGGTCAGCAGCCAGAGGGCGCAGAGCCCCAGGGCTGGTCAGCGCAGCTCCCCGCCGAGCGCACACACACTTACACATACACTTATCGCTGGGTATCCTGGGCGAGACGCCGTGGGGCGCCTTGGGAAGGACAGGAATGAGTCACAACTCTAATGCCATCCTCCAGGAGCTTACAACCAGAGTCGTTCCCAGCAAATGCCAGAGGGGAAAAGACTCTGGGGGAGGGGGGCGGGTGCAGCTTCTCTGAGCTGGGTCTAGGAGGGTGGGCCAGGCCAGGATCTAAACTCATCAGAGATACGGGGGAGAGGAGCGTGGGGTCCACACTCTATTCAGGGGCTGGCGGCAAGGGGTCTGCACTCGGATCCAGCAGACAGCAATACAGAACTGCAAGGTGCAAAGTGGGATCCCAGGGACAGCAACGCGGATGCCCAGTCCACCCCCAGGCCCCAGGTGTGACACTGGGGGTGCCAGGTCTATAATTGAACCTTGAGAGCAGCGGTGCAGGCGTGGGGTCCGCACTCGAACCCGGGGCGTGGCCGTGAGGAGGGGATCTTCGCTTGGACCCGGGGTGTGGCAGCACATTCCGCCTGCCCAGCCAGGGGAACCAGAGCGGCAGGAGTCTGCTGGAAGCCCGGCAGAGGTGCGATTCTCCGAGCCGGGCCCCCTCAGACCTGCGGAATCCTCTACTTGTAACCACCTTCTACGTTTCACAGGCTCTTCACATGGGAGGCGAGCCTGCTTCGCAGTGCTCCCATTACAGCCCCACTTCACGGGTGGAGGTGCTCCCGTTACAGCCCCACTTCACGCGTGGAGGTGCTCCCGTTACAGCCCCACTTCACGCGTGGAGGTGCTCCCGTTACAGCCCCACTTCACGCGTGGAGGTGCTCCCGTTACAGCCCCACTTCACGCGTGGAGGTGCTCCCGTTACAGCCCCACTTCACGCGTGGAGGTGCTCCCGTTACAGCCCTACTTCACGGGTGGAGGTGCTTCCGTTACAGCCCCACTTCACGCGTGGAGGCCGAGGTGCAGTGACAGGAGGCGTTCTGCTGATGATGGCAACTGTATCGGCACTCGAACCCAGGCCAGTCTGGCTTGGAAGGCTGTGCCGGCTGCACAGTGGGGCAGCGCCAGCCCCCAGGCACGGGTACCAGCAGCAACCTCCTCGTTGGGCCTGTGCTTGGAGGTTAAACTGGCAGCCAGCGCTCGGAGCAGCAGCGGTCGCCCCGCACTGTGTTGCTGGGACACATGGCGTCTCTCTGCCCTCTGAGCTCCATTAAGAAGGAGCTGGGGGACACCAAAGGGACACCGGGCCCCACAACCCCTGCCAGGTCTCTCATCTATGCCATGTCCTCGGAGCGCATCTCCAGCCTCCCCTAAGCGCTCATTGGAATTCAGGGTGATTTTTGGTCCCAGCCTCACGGACCCCAGAGGGTGAGAGGCAGGTTTCGGTCTCCCAGCCGACGCTGCCCTGGATGGGAACAGTAGCTCAGAACAGAAAGTGTGCTCTACCCTGTCCACTCAGAGTCTAAATCAGCAGAAATGCAGAGTGACAGGACCGTACCCAGTGTGCTCCAGCTCACCGAGAGAGACAAGCAGTTACAAAAAAACATTCCGGAGGAAAAGGCAGCCTCGGGCAGGGGAGGAGGGGAGGGGCTCCTGGCTCTGGGTACATGGCGGCAGAGCCAGCCCTGCCCAGGGTTTGCGGTAGGGGTGACGTCTGCAGCCTGGGGCGCTGGCCAGGTGGTCTGAGGGCCTAGGGCACCGGGCATGAACAGGCCTCACTGGACCAGCGCCAGAAACCAGCTGTGTCACTAGAGTCCCAGATGCAGCGGCAGTAGCTGACAGACGGAAGCGGCCACGCAGGGTATCTAGGAACTGCTGAGGCCAGCGCAGGAGTCCGCAGTGTGCCGGTTCTGGAAAGGGCAGCCGGTGAAGTGGTCCCCAGGCAGAGGACAGCTGGGCTCAGCGTCCTTGACTGCATGAGTTCACCAGGCACGGGTCAGGGCGCCTGTGCCCTGTCCCCTCCACCGCATGCCTGCTCCCACTGGGTGGTCCCTTCAGATTCTGTGAAACTTTCCTTAGAGCCCTCCCTAGGAGGGTAGGTGCTCGCCCCTCTTCGGACCCATTTCTCTTTACTTCACTGTGATCATAATTTTCTCCGACTACAGAGCCAACGACCTCGCACTTCCACTCTGAGGCCGACATCTAGCGGGAACACGCAAACACGGGGGTGCGAGAGCCCGCACAGGGAGGGCCCAGAGGCCGTCGGCGGTCCAGGGGCTGAGGGTGGCCCTGCAGCAGACCACCGCCACAGGGAGAGGTGAGCGGCCAGGCAGCAGGGACAGGTCCCACCACCACAGCACCGAGGAAGAGCCAGACACAAAAGTATACTCCGCACAAAGTCGTGCACATGAGGCTCCGTGACAGGCGAAACGCCCTCCGGTGCCAGGCTTTGAGGTGGTGGTGACTGGGGGAACTGGGGCAGGAGGGGACGCTGCTGGTGTCCTGATCTGAGAGGTGGTGACCCGAAAGGGCTCAAATTTCCCCAGGTACCCAAAGGTAGGCAACATTTCACTAAGCTGTGTTAGGACCCAGGCATTTTTCTGGCTTTAAATCTTAATTCACTAAAAACTTCATTTTAAAAAAGCTTCCCTCTCCTGAGCAAACATGGGACGGTGCCAGCTGGAGAGAGTGCACGGTGCCGGGCCCCACCGAGCCCTCCCACCCGCCGCGCCGAGAGGCAGTCTTCGCCTCCTAGATGGGGCACCAGAGGCTCGGGGCCAGGGCGACCTGCGGCCTCCACCTCCAAGGAAGCAGGATTTGAACTGAGGGCTTCCCCAGAGCAAAGCCCGTGCGGCATCTCCACTAGGACTGCGGATGCCAGAAGTCCTCCCAACCCTAGCAACGCCCCTGCTGAGCCCAGAGCGCCTTGAACGCGGAACCCCCGCTGCCCCACTCTGCTCTTCCCCGCCCCGGTTCCAAGCCCAGGCTGGCAGAGGAAGGAATCAGCGACGTGACCACATAGCAGCCTCCGAGGCTGACGGAGCCCTACGCGTGGGGCAGGCAGAGTGCCGGGGGCTTTGCGTGAGCACTCAGGTGGTCCTCTCCAGGGCTCTGTGAGGCTGATGCTGTCATCACTCCGCCGTCCTGGTGAGGGAAGGGGACGGGTGAAGATGTGCGTCTGTGCACGTGTGCCCTGCGAGGACCCCGGGCAGCAAGCCACAGCCCTGAGAACACAGGACGTCTCCTAAAAGCTGCCTCGACCCCCCAGGCCTGCTTGCTCCCGTGAGTATCTGCCAATCACAGTGTACGGACTTCAACCAGTTTAAAAATGGATTCCACCTCCTCCCCACCTGAGAAGCCCCACCAACCGTGAGAATGCATGCTGCCCGCAAAGTAACATAAATGCACTGTGCCCCAGCTACCTCCCGACGACTCACCACTTCTACCCCGCAAGGGCCAGTCGGCCCCAAAGCCACCCTGCAAGGCAGGTACACCCGACCTTGTTCCAAATGCACCCCGAAATGGGTAGCCCAGCCGATATGAGAAGTCCACTACAGGCTGACAGTGCGGTCTCTCTACCAACTGCGTGGCATGTAAAGTTGGCGTCTTCTGATGTAAACGCTATCAGAAGGTTCTAGACTGTTCCTAAAATTTCTACCTGGTGTCATTTGCTTGCCAATTTGGTTACCTGGTCCTTTCTTCCTGGGCAACTGACACCAAACAATTTAGGCAATTCTTGAAAAGAGAACAAAAATCCACCTCATGACACATTTTTAAAAATAAAACATCTTTGAGAAAGCAGTGTTGCACTGTTCTGTTCTCTAGAAGATTCGCCAGAGGTTTGCGATGCGCAGCTGGCTTCCGCTCTGGAGCAGGCCACTGGCGTGCTCGAAGATGAGGGGAGACCGTGGACAACAGACTCATCCTTTCCTTGCGGTTCGGGAGTGGAAACGGCACTGCAGAGTCCGGCCGGGCAGCTCACTACAGGGACACGTGAGTGAGGAGCCTCAGCACTTCATCCCACAGCTGGTGCCCAGAGAGAGGCAGGGTTTCCTCCGTTCCTTGGGAATTCACGACTTTCCAGGTGTTTCCGGTGTTGGTGCCAAAACCCCTACGTGAGCACACTCCTCAGTTTCCGTCCCTCCTCCACAGACTAAGGGTAGTGCCTGCCATGGCGACTTCTCAAACTCAGACGAAAGTGGGATGGTGACTGTGAGTGGGCCTGGGTGCCACGGAGGCTGGTACACAAGGTAAGGCCGCCCCGTGCTCTGAGCCCCGTGCCGCAGCCTCTCCTGGCTCTGCATGTCGCACTGGGTGCTGCCCCGTCCCTGGCCCAGCCCACCCGGCACGCTGTGGTCCAAGACCCGCTCTCCGCCTCTCACACCCTCTCTCTGGGCGGGTACCTAACACTGCCAGGGAAGCTGGCCCCACTCCGCCGCTGTCCGCACGCTCCCCCTCGTAGGAGCGGTCATGGTATGGAGGTCGCTGCTGGTGGCTGCTGGATGCTGAAGTGGCGCCCTTCAGGAGGCAGAGAGACGCACGGGATAGCGAACACCCACTGGGGGCTGTGGTCCCCCGTTGTGTGGGAGAAGGCTCCCATCGGGTGCCAGCACACAGGGCCTTCAAAGGCCTCCAAGGAACTCACCCTTAAGCTGGACGAAGAGGCACAACTGATCATCACATCGCTCTTTCCACCTTTTTGTTGTGTCTCAACGGTTCCCAGTAAACTTGTTAAAGCCCACTCCACCAAAAAGTCATTGGTCACTTCATTCCTTAGTTTCAACTTTCATTTGTTTATTCATTCTACACTCGGTGGTACCTATTATAAGCCAAGTCCCACTGTAGGAATGGGGACTATACTAATGTCTGAGATCAGTTCCCGCCCTCGAGGAAGCCAGAGTCTGGCTTCGGGGCTGGAGAGGAAACCAAGGGGCAGGAACGGGGGCAGGGGCAGACAGAACACCTGATAAAGGCCACACGGTGAGAGGGCACTGTGCAGAGACAGGTGAGCAGCCTGTGCTGGGCAGGTGGAAGGGTGGTACACAGGTGGAAGGAAACCAGAGGACTTCCTGGGAGTAAGCCATACCCTCGTGGACCCTGGAGCTGTGTCCCCTTCCTCCTCATTTCCCAGGAGGAGTCAAAGCCACCGGGCTGGACTCAGGGCTCAGACACCCAGGCCCAGCATGCCGTCCCACATCCACAAGCCGCTCACTTACAGAGCAGTTCCCCGGCGACTCGCTCAGACAGACGGTTCACGGCCGAAAAGTATGTCTTCTAGTGAGGCCACCAGCTCTGGAGAGCAAGAGTCGCTGGTTTTCCTATCGGGGTGTGTGTGTGTGTGTGTTGGGGGGCGGGGGGGCGTGTCAGTGCCCACACACTTAAAACCTCGCTTCTAGCTTTTAACGAGAGCATTGAATCGCCTCTGCACATCTCGATCAATGACGGAAGATAATTCAACCGGACAACGTCCTTACGAACCAATCGGGAAGACCCACGCACTCAGAGCCCATCAGCAGCACGTCCCACCCCACCCTCTGCGGTCCCGTCACCCTGCCGCACGGCCCACAGAGCCACCGCAGCTCCACGGAACAGGGGCCACACCACGTCCACTCTTCTCCAGACCTTGGTGGCTCTCCAGTCAGCAGTGACTGCTCGGCCGGCTTTCTCTGCCCTTCCCAGTCAAGCCCCGCGGTAGCTTTCCAGGTCCGGCTCCCACTCTACCCCTTCCAGGCCTGTGTTTAAGCTGTCGCTGCAGACTCGGCCCCGACAGGCCGCAGGTCGTCACGGCTTCCCCTCCGCCAGTCATTTTCCGTACCCTCTCTGCCTGCGCCGATCACAGCCCGTCCCCGGGACTCGGCCCGAAGAGCCACTTGTCTAGGTTACAGCAGACACTCGTGCCACCTTTCTGTGGCACCGCAGCTGCTCTCCGGGCTGGGGCCGCTGCTCGTTTAGCACCCCCTCCACCATCAGCTACGTGTGGGCAGGGGAACTGACCCCACACTTGACACAGGTTCCTCATAGTGGGGGCTCCTTAACAGTGGAGAGACAGCCCATTCCCCACCCCACTATGTCTCTATGTATTGTGAACCCACTGACTGACAAGTCCCTCACAGGGGTGTCCAACCTGCGGCCCATGGACCTCAAGCAGCCCAGGACGGCTGTGAACACAGCCCGACACAAAATCCTAAATTTACGTAAAGCATTATGAGGAGTTTTTTTGTGATTACGTGTCATGTATTTAATGTGCAGCCCAAGACAACTCTTCTTCTTCCAGAGTGGCTCAGAGACGCCGAAAGGTTGGACCCCCGGGTAAATCAGGACTGAGCTTATGCCCTAAGGTGTGCCAGATTTATTTTGGTTTTTTATTTTATTTTTTTTTAATGTTCAACTACAGTTGTCTCCACTTTCCCACCACCACTTTCCCCCTAGTCTTAGAGCATGGGGTAGAGGGTGATCCAGTTAACAAAGGAACGTTAATAGAAATACTTGATTTTGTAAGCCAATTAAGCAGCAAAGTTAGAGAAACCGTAGGCAGTAAAGCAGGAACAATACATCTGAAGGAGCTGGATCTCCTTTCTCCGCACGCACGTGTGAGTCTGCACTCAAGTTAAAAGGTGACTGTGGCACCGCAGTGCTACAAAGCTAACTTTACTGTTCTGTTTCTCTTTACGGGCACGGAGGAACATCTACTAATATTGATTACTCGTGCTGCTCATTCATTTACTGAGTTTATTCACGGCGCAGGCATGAAATGCACTCAGTTTTCGTCTCCACCGCAGAGTGCATGCATGCATTCAAATGCCCCGAGCCCTGGGAGAACAAAGCACACAGACTGAAGACTCTTCCAGGCAAAGGGTTAATGGTAACCATGGCAACGCCTCCCAGAATAGCATCATCTGCAGCAGCATTCATGCTGGGGCAGTCGGCAGAATGGTTATAAATACACCTATTAGCAGCCTGAGCTGAATCTTTAAACAGCACTGCTGGGAGAGAGGGGCCTAAAAATAGCTCGCACGACCGCTCTTGAAGACGTGTCCTCAGAAACACGGCGTCCCGTGCACACACCCACACACGCACAGAGCGCTTCTTGGCTTTCTTGTTCCCAGGTGCCAAGCAGTGGGTGCTGCCGGCACACAACAGCCTGCGTGACGCTCTACGACCTTCTCGCACTATGGCGTTCCAACGAGAATTCCCAAAACAGAAAGGGCCGCCATTTGTGGGTCCAGCTCGGCCAGGTGGCTGCAGCCGCCACACACGGGTGGCACATGTCGCGCTCGCTGGGAAGGCTGTTCCTGCAACAACCCCACGTGCAGAAGGCCCAGCGAGGGGTGTCCCATCCCTGCCCTTGCTTCTCAGCCAGGTCACAGGTCACTCCTCACACGCGGTCCTCTCTCGTGTGCCTGCTGTGCTGCAGGAACGCCTGCTCCACAGTCCCCCTGAACCAGAGGCTGTCTTCCACCCAGGGCCAGGGAGTCGCCCGCAGCTGCCTTCCTAGTTTGCCTGCTCAAATGCCTCAGCCTTCCAAACCCTCACTCCTCATCTGCAGGGAGTAATGGCGGCCGCCTGACTCCGAGGGCCCTTCTCAGGAGTAAGTGGGAGAGTGCAGGCAAGATGCCCCACACCCACCTGGCGGGTTCTGTTCCCCCCCCCTCACTCTTTGACTCCTCCGATGGGTTACGGCCGTCTGGAAGGCTGGGACCACACGACCCAAGCTACGCACCCATGCAGCTTGGTGCCTGTACAAAAGCAGCTGCCAGTGCGGCGAACGGGTGCATGGCCGAGCTCCATCCTGGAACGAGTGCACTGGCTCCTCTGTTCCCACCTGTCAGTCCCCAGTCACTCCACCAGTCAAAAGGAGGAGTGAACACCATGTGCCTATAGCCCGAAGGGACGTGTGCAACAAAATGTGTGTGGCAACCAAACGTCTATTCACAAAGAGGGAGCAGCAGCATGGGCACAGCCCCAAAAGGCAGCCCAGGGACTGGGCGCAGGTCTCTCAGTCCAGCAGCCTCGTGCTCACCTCGTGCTTAACTGCAGCTTACCCTCTGAAAGCGCAGAGGCCCCCACCACCCTCACACTGGTCTGCCGGTGAGTGCACAAGGTGGAGCACCCATAGTGCTAGACCTGCTCCCTCTGCCAACCCATCAGGCCACCTGCGGCCTGGGCAGCCAGTGACCCTGGGGCTGTCCCAGCGGGGCCCTTCTCTTGAGTGGGAATGGCAGTCCCCACCACCGCACAGTGCGGCCCCATCTCTGTGCCCAAGTCCCCTCGGCCGCTCTTCCGTGGCTCCCACTCTCCCAGGCTCTGGTGATACCATCAGGCCCCCCTTCAGCCCCCAGGCCTGGGGTGGGGGGCCTGGCATCCTCCCACTGTCTTGCTGCAGAGCACCCTGCCGCCTCCCTAACCTCTGCCCACAGGCACCACCCGTGCCTGCCGGCCTCTCCCTGCCAGGGCCAACTGCCACAGGCAGCCACCAAATGGGAGGGACCAAGGGGCCGTACAGATGGGTGCTTCGGCCAACTCTACATAAGAGACCCTGTGTTGCTGTGCCCTTGCCATTTCTGGCCCTGCAGACTATTTTTTTTAATTCTCCCAACTAGACAGGCATAGGCCTTACCCACGCGAAACTGCCCATCTCCATCCAGTCACCTGCTCTGCACCAATGTAAGCTGCTGGGCACCAAGCACCATGCTAAAGGCACTGCAGACACAACAGACAAAACACTGCCCTGGGGGGGGGGGGGGCAGGCCCTGAACAAGCGTAGACCAGACAACGATGGAGAATGGAATGTGGGGAGAGTGGAGGAGAGCGAAGCAGGAGAACGGGGTCAAGACCCCGGAGTCACTGCTTTGCAGTGTGTCGGCATGCATTTCCCTCCCCGGTCAGTGTTCACAAGAGCATTAGTGAAAACATTTAATCACATGAGGGCAGCAGAGCAGGCACGGCTCAGAGTGGGACAGGAGCATTGCCATGTCCCCACGGCGGGGCTAGGGCGCCAGCAGCAGGGCCCCTGCTGGCTCAGGCTCCTGGGGGTGGGGGTGGGGGTGGGTGAGGAGGGGGCAGGCCTGCTGGGAGCCACGCCCGTCTCTCTGACTTCTCCTTATTGATCAGGTGTCAGCGATGTGTCAGTCACGTCCCTGTTTCCGTGGATTCTCTCTCCGTCTTTGTAATTGTTCCTTTGTCTTGGATATACGATATAGCTGAAAGATGCAAAACGTGATGGACACGTGACGTAGCTGCACATTCTGCTCGGTCTCCTCTGCAGTGTCCTGTGGGGGTTCGACGGGGTCGGACCTGTCGGGCCCCCCTCGGTCTGCCTCCGTGTGCCAGGCCTCAGGGCCCTCCCCTGCCCGGGGCCCGCCAGGACGGCGTCCTGCGTCGTCTTCTAGAACCGAGAGGCTGCCACTCGCTGGGCGCTGGTCCCGCTTACGGTCTCTCAGTTTCCTGCTTCCCCCAAACGCACAGCCAAACGTTGCAGCGCCATCTCTGAGAAGGGTCTTACCCCTCCCGCTAAGTCACAGTGCTGCCTTGCCACTCCGCACTCCATCAAGTCTAACGTCCTCACCGGAAGGCTCTTATAAAACTATGTTAGGTCTGCCATCTGGCTGACGGTTACAAAACACCAGACTGTAAGATGAATCCGTATTCCAGGGATAACACAGCGGAGCTCCTTAGGCATGAAGCCGCCTGTCAAGTTCCCTGTACCCCTAGGGTGGCTAGGGGCCTCCCAGTCTCTTCCAGCTGTCTGTCTGTCTGTCTGTCCATCCCTGAACTATTAATCAGACTGTTTCCATTACTCTTGCTTTGTAGGCCTTGCTCTCTGGTAGGGCAGGCTCTTCAGCTTGGTTGAGTTCTTCAGTTTGTCTTGGCTACTCATGGCTTTACATGAATTCTAAGATCAGCTTGCCAAGCTGATTTTATAACCCATCCTGGAAGACTGTGAGGAATTACATGCAATTAATACGTGAATCTGGGCGTAAGGTGGCATCGTCGTGACACTGCACCCCCTACCCGCGATGTGGCACAGAATTTGCTAATTCCTCAGGGTTGCTTGCATGCCGTGTGCACCCTTCATAAAGGTCCTGCACATATTGCATGTTGTTAGACATTCCAAGGCACCTTAGCATATTGGTGGCTATTGTGAATGGGGACATTTTAAATCGTACTTTCTAACTGGTTTTTACTGGTAGAGAGACCATGCTACTGACATTTTATCTTGGACTGAAAAACACGAACTCTCTCACCAGCTCTGACGGCTTGTCCCTAGGTTCTCTCCAGCTGTCTGTATACACAATCCTGTCCCCCACAAAAGGGGACAGTGTTGCCCCTCCCCCTCTAAACCATACACCTCTCCCGTCCGTATCTCCTCTTACTGCAACAGCTGGAACTGAGAGGGCTCCTAGTAGAGGCGGTGGCTGTGGGCACCCCGACTTAGGAAGGTACTCTGTCCGAGGTTCGCCATGATGCTTCCTACGGATTTTTGATGGACACACTTTATTAGGCTGACGATGCTCTCCTGCAGTCTTAATTTACTAAGAGCTGTTGTTATGAACATATGTTAGGTTTTCCATAACTAAAGTATTCTGTTTTTTCCTCAATTAATTTCCCAGTGTGATCTGTGGCACTGAGACTTTCTGGCGTAGAGCCACCCTGGTGCTTCCAAGACGAAGGCCACTGGGTCATGACAGATCACCCCTCCTGCACCCGGCGGGGTTGACCTGCCGAAACTTTATTCAGACTTTCCATTGCAGTGAAGTCCTAGCCACCGGCGAACACTTCAGACCCAGAACCCAGCTCGCTGCTTCATATTTTATTTATTTATGCTTCTTGAAATGTTTCTTATTTTTTAGCTCACGGTGATATTTCAGTTTTCTCTTTTCAATGTCTGTCACTCCCCAGCCTTCTGCTGGCAAGGACAAGCAGGATGGGACCTTCTGGGCCCTTCCTCTCCCCTTCCGGTAAGTCCATCCACACTGTCTCCACTCAGCTCAAACCTGCACCTACTTTCAGGGCTTCCTGCCTTACCTGGGACGTGTATATTCAAGTTCCTAGTAAAACACCCGACATGTAATAGAGCTGATTCAAACCAGTTAACAAGTGGCTGAATGTTCAATAAACTAAAGTAAGATCTCACCTCATGCCGTCAATAGGTTCTGCGACTTTAAGCAAAATGACAAACAATTAAATGAACTTTACCGCAGACTAATGACACATCTCATCAGCACTACCACAAAGCTACGTTACTGGAGGAGAATTTCCAAAACCAGCTTTTTCATGAACCCGGTGCTCGGAGACGTTTTATCCTCAACTCTCCTAACATGCTGGACTTTCCAAAAACCTCCTCCATGTCCTTCAGAAATGTGTCCCACACGCTGCGTACGCCGGAGGCTGTGGTGCAGGCCACTGAGGCAGGTGCTCCCGTCTGCCACACCTGTCTGCAGGGTTTGGTGAAGAGTGAGATCTTGCATTCAGCCTGAGGAACATGTGCCAACAGGCCCATGCACGCTGCGTGCAGGGGCAGGCAGGAGGTGTGTGCACACGGCTGTGCACACACACACTTCACTCGACCTGTGTTGGAGCCAACGTAAGCAACCACGCTCCTAGGACCCAACTCCACTTAAAACTAGGTTTTCAGAACAACATTATGACATTTTATGATCAATTTGAGCTGTAAATTCCCTTTAAAGATGTTACTTCCACCTTAACACCTCTCTCGGTCACTATGCCTCTCGTACCCTGCAGAGAATAAATAATAACTAAGGAGCTTCCCAAAGCATCCCACACCCCAGGCTGAGAAATCAACTGCCCTGTGGCTGGTCAACTCTACAACACGGGGCGAATCACTTAATACCCTCAGGCCTCAGGTTTCCTACAGAAAGAAAATGGGGGAGCACACTCCTTGAGGTGTGACAGTGGTAACTGCGCACGGTCGAGGGCGTGAAACTGCCCTCCGTATAACACAGGTGCTCAGTAAGGGCCGGTTTCCTTCACTCTGTTCAAATGTCAATGTTTTCTTTTCTTTCTGTTGTATTACCATTTTCTCTCCCAGTTTCGGCCCCATGTTTTGCTCTGCCCTGCAATATCAAACAGCTTACTATGCACTCCAGTATGAAGTTCAGCAGAGAAATCCAATAAAGCACAAACACTTCCATGGACGAGACATCTTTCTGCATCTGAATCCCCAGCCAACGCCAACCGCAATGCCACACATCCCTGCCGAGGCAGCGCACACTCAACGGGGTCACTTTCTTTACCGGGCAGAGGCTGCGTTCATGCTCTGGGCACCACGTGGAGGTGCACGCCTCACACAGCCTCAGTTTCTCAGCTGGTGCCTCCTTCTGGGCAGGGGGCAGCAAGGCGCAAGCGCACTTCGCTGGGACGCCCCACTGAGCTGGCCCACGCTGGGCGGCCGAGCCGCTGTGTGGTGAGAGGCACAGTTTCGGACCCCTTGCCATACAAGAGTCACAGCGCCTGTTCATGGCTCGATACCGTCATGGCAGGAAGATAGGAAGCAGAGAGTAAGTCAGAGCACGAGTACTATCAGAGTTACTTCTACCCCGAGTGTGAACAGCGCTACGGTCTGAGTGAGCATGACTAGTGATTGACGGCAGACACGCACGCACTCTCACGGCGCCCAGTCACCCCGTGCGGTTTTAAAGGTGTTTTACATGCGTTATTTCACTTGCTTCTCAGAATAAGCCATGGAAAGTTGACTTACAGAAGAGAAAGCTGAGGCTGACACAGGCGAAGGGGCACACCGGCATCCAGGAAAGGCACACGGGGTCACCGCCTGGGCCACCAGGCCTAGCACTCACATGAGCGCCAAACACCAGGTGCCGGCAGTGAGCGCACGCAGCCTCCTGCCTGGAACTTTCCGGAGAGAGGGAAAGCCACCGCGCCTTCATCCACGGATGCGGGCGACAATCCCTGGTCCTACTGCATGCCACGCACTGGCTCAGGTTCCAGGGCCAGGGCAGCGGCCTGGTGTGCCGAAGCCCTGCCCGTGGGAGCGCGTTCCAGTGGCCGTGCAATGGGCAAGTGAGTGTATGCAGGGAGGGGCGCCAGGCATACCTGACTCGCAGTGGTGACCTGGCTGGGGCCTCGTGACAATAAAAATGATTCCCTCCGTCAGACTCTCTATCCTCAGTCAGTTTCCCTTCTCCCTCCACAGGCACGAACCCTGTTCTCACTTGCCTTTCGCCCCTGGATTCTGGACTAGGCTTTGTGACACTGAATTCATCTCTATGGCAAGTCTTCAGTCACAGGGGGAAATCCCACTGTACTGAACGGAGTCCATGCCTGAGAAGGAACTTGAGGATGGTCTGTTCATCATCTCCTCCTTACTGCCCGGAGTCATTCTGTGGCCCGCTGCGCCTACAACTGCCCACACCCGCTCGGGTCGGAGCCGTCCCTCGGCAGCACCCTAGGGCCCCAGCCCCGTGAGCCTCCTGCAGCAGGCTCTCCTTTCAGGGATCTGCCTTCCAGCGCCTCCCAGCCACCACAAGGAACTCGTGCAGCTCACCGAGAGGCTCTTGGCCGGCACCACTCGCATTCACCTTGTGGTAGAAAGCAGCAAAAGGCCCCTGGCACCGGTGCGGTCACAGCTCTGAGGGCAAGGCAGGTGACACAATGAACAACACGGACGGTCATTCTCTTCTCGGGCTCAGTCCTAGTTGTTGGTGCGGGCTGTGCGCACTTTGTGGGATTACAAACTGCCGACCTACGGCGTTTACAGCCCCACGCTAGCGACCTCTCTCCTGAAGGGGCTGGCCCGTCCGCCAGCAGTGCTCTTGCTCGGTCGTGGGTCTGAGAGATAGAAAGTGCCCAGCAAGTCGCGCTCCCGGCCTGTGCTCTTCGGGCCACACCAGTCTGTCCGGTGGAGCTGGGCGACCTGCGACACCTGACACACTGTCCAGGTGGCAGAACTGCTGTCACCGTCACAGGTGGAGAGCAGCGGTGCTGCCAGCCTCTGGCTCACTCCCTGGGCCAGTCTGCCTGCAAACAGCAGCTGTGGGGCCCCACCAGCATGGCCAGTCCTCCGCAGACCAGTGAGGCCGAAAGCAGCTGCAGGCTGCTGGGCTCTCGGGCAAGAAGGAGCGGGTTACTCTCGCGCGCGCATTAGAGACTGGCCTCCAACTCCTCCGGAGTGGAAGGAGGACAAAACGTCTACCACGAGGGGTTGCTGTGTTGATTAAAGTGTGTATAAATCATCTTCCTCCAAGGTGGCTGGCAGACTTCTATCAATTCCCTGCTCAGCTAACCCAGGTGGTTTGCTCGACTCGCGTCAGTAAGTGAAACACAAGTGTGAGCCCTGAGGAGCGTCCAGCAGTGGACTCTGTGAGACACCCACACACACTAACACGTGCCAACAGACACGGATGTATGCACAACACCGTCTGAACCCCAAAAACACCACACGGGGTGAGAGGAGAAAGCAGGAGAGCTCCCTGGCCAGAGCCGGCCACGAGCGAGCGGCCTGCTGCACAGCTGCGGGCTCACGGGCTGTGCGGGCATGGCGTTCCCACGTGCACAGGGCGGGCGGTAATCACGCTGGCGAACACGTGGTGAGGACTCGGCATCGCCAGGCACTACTGCCAAATTCTCTATTACCTCGATTAATCATCACAACCACCGTGCGTGTGTGCATTACCGTTACTACCCTCATTCTGCAGATGAGGGCACTGGAGCCTGGGAGTTAATGGGGAGGGGGCTAGATCCACGGAATTAGCCCAAACTGGCGCCCTGAGGCAAGGTGGGGACCAGAACCCAGAGAGATGAGATCAGGCAACCAGAGACCACGGGGCATGGAGATCATCTGGTTGGTAAGCAAGCCCCCGCGAGACCCACATGGAAGGGACTGGGCCTCGAAGGGCGGGGTGGGCTGCTGAGGTGGCCCTGGGGCCTGCACGGAGCCCAGAGGGGGGATTGCAACACAGACCCAGGGCGTGACGGAGGTCTGCCCTTTGGTGTCGCCCCACAGGCTTTTATTTTTTCATCAGTGACTTAAATAAAGAGAAAATAAGCTCGTTTATTTCGATTCTGTGGACACCACCGGTCTCCAGGGAAAGCTCACCTAAAAGACAGCGGAGCTGAAACTGAAAACGACTTCTGGCCGGTGTGTGGGATCAAAACCAGGGAGATGACATTTAACAAGGACTCATCTAACTCCCACTCTTAGGTTGCCAACATCAACTGCAAGGGGACAGATAAGGGGAGGCTGGGACTGACCAGGGCAGATGATGAGATAGAGATGGAAGGAGGGGTCCTGGACACCCCCAGGCCTGCTCAGGAGGGGCCAGAGCATGACTCAGCAGAGAACATAACCTCAGGTCACGCTGGCAACAAAGCAGCCCTGTGCAGAGGACGCTGTGGTCTCAGGTACGTGGGCAGGTCTGGTTTCCATCCTCGGCTGGATCTGACGCTGCCGAGAGTCCCTCCCATTGAGAGTCCTTCCCCCCTCCCTGCGGCAGTCGGCTGGGGCAGCCGTCACAAAGCACCAAGCCCAGGGGCTGAGACACCAGGAATCTACTGTCTTCCAATTCTGGGGCTGGAAGTCTGAGGCTAAGGTGTCAGGGGGCCGGGTCCCCTCTGAGGCCTCTCCATGGCCTGGAGGTGGCCATCTGCATGCGCCCGTGGTGCTCTCCCTATGTGCGTACCTGTCTGCAAATGTGCCCTTTGGGCAAGCACACGAGTCACGTTGGTCAGGGTGCAGCGTGACGACCTCATTTTCCCTGGATGAGCTCTACGAACACTCTGTCTCCAGATAAGGTCGCCCTCTGAGGGCCTGGGGTTAGGGCTTCTGCCCATGAACTTTAGGAGCGCACGATTAACCACTGAGCTTCAGTCTCTCAGTGCCCATGACCCACAGTCTGAGTTACCAGCTGCTCTTCTCGCTCGACATAGGCCCCCCGCAGCCCGGGTGACGACAGCTGCCTCCGTGTCAGCAGTGTGCGGATTTTTACCATAAGCCTATCTCTCTCCTCAGGTTTCAGATGGGAAGCCACTCGCCTACCCAGCATCTCCACCTATGTGTCCGGAAACTTCCGACTCCAGGTGTTCCATCGTCCTGCACTCTGTCTCTTCAGGAAAAAAGACTGTGCCCCGTGGGTATTGGCCGTGAATGTGGGGCCAGAACAGCCAGAACAACCAGACTGCAACCCTGGTTCCCCGCCCCCACCCCACAACCTGGGGCTCGCCCCTCCCCATCTCCTTGCCTGCCGACAGGGGCTGGCAGGCGTCTTCTGTCACTGCTGAATGGACTTCCAAGGCTCAGAGCCAGGCCGTGGATCCCATCATGTCCCAAACAGGCTGACCACTTACTAAGTGAGTTACATCTCGGTGAAGCCTCTCCTCCCAGGATCCCATGACAGGATATCATGAATTTTAGGTTCAGCTTGTCAGGTTTTCGGGGGATTTTTTGCAGAGAAGCCAGCTGGAATTTTGACAGGGACCGCAACACATCAGGAGATGACTTCGGGGGCACTGCCCTCTCGCCGATACCCCCAGTCCATGAACATGGGATGTCTTTCCGATCTTTAGCTCTTCCTTAACTTCTTTCAGCGGGGTTTTGTAGTGTTCAGAGTACAAGCCTCGCACTTCTTTTTGCTACATTTATTCCTAATATTTCATTATCTGTCACACTATTATGAAGAGTTGTTCTTGATTTCCTCGTCTTCATTGTGAACGTTTGCAAGTGCAGGCGACTTCCGTGTGTAGGTCTTATGTCCTGCGCCGTGTTGGACGTACTCACTAGTCCCAGCGGCGCCTCTGTAAATGACTTGCACAATGCCACGTCACCTGCAGAGAGAGGCGGTTTACTCCTTCCTTTCGGACGCAGAAGTTCTTTACTTCATTTCCTGGCCCAGTCACGCAGCTGGTATTTCTCTCAGGGTGCTGGCAGGAATGGCAGGAGCAGGCATCCCGGTCTTGGTCCTGGCCTTGGGGGGAAGCACTAGGTCTCTCACCATTAAGGGAGGAAGCTCACTCCTGTTCCTGAAGAGGTTGGGGTTTGGGGGGTTTACCACAGAGGGGTCCTCAGAGTCTCTCGCCTGCAAATCTGAGCTCCCCACGGCTGCCACGGTGGTCTTCCCAAGTGCAGGGCCTGGCTCCCAGGCGACAGGCGAAGTGGGGGCGCAGACCCCTCACCACGCCTTTCTCATCGCTGGTGCTTTGCTCTCTGCCTCCAGGCAGCGACTGACGGAGATTTCTGAACATCCTCTGCGACCTCTTCCCCTGTGGTTTTCTTCTTTCCATCCTTTTGTTTGGGGTACGATTTCTAGTACCACCCATGTCCCTTGTAATTCTTTCGAAACTCTGCCCTTCATCTTAGAAACTATCTGCAAACCCCGCCTCGGCAGCCTCCCTGGTCCCATGCTGCTCATCCCCTCTGCACACGCGTGTCCTTCCAACTACCGCTCTGTGCCATAATTGCATGTTTACAGGTCCCTCTTTCCCAACAGACAATCACCTCATTACAGCACCGTCTCTGCCTTGACCTTGGTTTCTCCAGCGGTTAGCAGTGTGGAGCCGAGAGCGTACAGCACGGCTCTGGTGAATGAACGAACGAGTGACTCATCAAAGCGGCCCTTCGCTTTGCTGGCACAATGATTTTTCTGAAGTGCAAATTTGATTATAATACTCAGTTGCTAAAAACCCTTCAGTAGAGGCTAGTGCCCTCCAGGATAAAGTACAACTTTCTCACCACGGCCTAAACGGCCCCCCAAGGACCCCCCTGTCCTGCCCCCACCCACTCTCCAGAGCTCGCAAACCACTCAGGGCCCCAGTGCCAAGGCCCTTCCAAACCTCCTCACTGGAGTTCTGTCATGCCCTCCACACTGGGCCGCCTCCAATGTCCTCGCCGACTGTTTACCTGGAAGCCACCCAATCAGTTTCTCAAGAGTCAGCTCAAACATCACCTTTGAGCTCCAAATCTGTTTACACAGCTGTCTACTTTGCTTGGATATTTCAAAGGTTCCCTAAAATCCCAAAACCTAAGACGGAACTCATGACAGTCTGTACGCTGCCACTGCCAAGAAAAAGGACACCTTTCCCCTCCCATGATTCCTAGCTCAACAACGACACCATGGTCAGTCCAGGCAGCCAGGTCAGAGAGGCTGCCTCCTCTCTCGGTATCCGCCATCACTACGCACCGCCCTTTTCCCTCCCAGACGCCTCTGAAACCCACCACCCCCTCTGCCCATACCATCGCCTTACTCGAAGACAGCCTTGTTTTCTGCTGGTCTGGTGCCACAGCCTTCTGGTTGGCCGTCCCCACACTGGAGCAAGGCAGCGGGTCCTTGTCTCGCTCCTCTCGTCCCTCCCCCACCTGCAGTCCTGCAAAGGCCCCTGCTACCCTGATGATAGACACCAAACCTTAGACACCAAACCGTGCATGCTCTTTCCCCTGGGTACCCCCACCGGCCCCGAGCCCTCTGTTACCTCCGCCCTGAACTCTCTCCCTCCTCCCTCTGCCTGGCTCCCACTCACTCCCTTTGGATCTCAGCATGTCCTCCCGAACCTCTGGCCTGAGGCCCTTGTCTGCGCCAGCACATGGCCTCATAGAATCCTGCTCCTTCTTCATAGTTCGTACCTCAGTCCGAAACGAGGCCCTCGCAGGAATCAGTGTATCCGTCTCCAGACTGTGAACCCGTGAGGGAACGCTCCATGTCATTATGCACAGGGACGGACTCAGGAAGTGTTTGTTAAGTGAGCAAATGTACGTGACGTCTTTACTCATCACACCCCGCACGCAGAAATGACCGCTCCCCTCCTTAGGATCTAGGGCCCTGTGGCAGAGCCCAGCGCTGCAGCCAGACTGCCTCACTAGGGCGCGGTGTCCACTCAGCTCCCCCACCGGACTATGAGCTCCACGCAGATTGGAAGCTTTTCCATTTCAATCCCTGGCCCTGGGCAGATGCTCAATAATCACTCCGTGACTGAAGGGCTCGCTTCTTGCGTGGGTGGCTTCCGGCCGCTATATTTTAAAAGGGCAAAGTTGTCTTTGGTCATCACAGACCCAGGAGATCCAGATGGGCTTCCAAATTAGGGCCGTATAGCTCAAGGGCAGAAAGGCTTCCAAGAGGCCCCACTCCTCGGCGTTAGGGACTCTGACGCAGACTTAGTGAGGACCCCAAGGCAGCGAGCAGCACCGGGAAGTGGAAGCTGAGGGGGCAAATTCAGGGAAGAATCTGAGCCCCCGTCCACAGACAGGCCAGGCAGAGCCCCCACAACCCCCGCTCGCTCCCGCACTTTGGAAAGAATCCCCGCACTTGGTGGGAAATGGACTAAATTCCTTTCTAATTCAGGAAACACTTGTGAACACCTGTTACCGGCAGGCCGGGAGTAAAGGAGGCGGAGGGAGACGCCCACAGCGCCCTTGGGGGTTGCGGATGACCAAGCCGACTCCCGCCACGGGCCCGAGAACGCTCTCACAGAGCAAGAGGGTGGTCCCACTTGTCTCAGTAAGTGGCCCTCTGGGCACCACCAAACTTCTTTGGGTCTATTGACACGTGACCCCCCCCAGCCATGAATCAATGCCCCAAAAAGCGAGCTGGCTAAACCAACTGTGTGCATGATCTGGTTCTTACAACAGTTGCCAAACAGTTACAAATTGATTGGCAATGCCCAAGTGGGAAAGGGTTATGTTTTAATAAGCACACCCGCAGACCTCTAAAATAACTTGTCTAAGAGCCAACACTTTGCAAGTGACATCCAAGGGCAGGCCTTGTCCCCGCCGGGACCGCCCGGAGTGGAGCAGAGCTCTGGGGTCTGGAGCCAGCAGCCTAGGTCCCCATCCCACTGGCTCTTTGAAGCAGGACATGCCCCTCCCCAAGCCTCTGCCCACTCCTTGCTAAATGGAAGGAAGGAAGCTCACAGCAGACAGGACTGCTGTGGGAACCCCAGGAGCACCCCAACACCAGGGCCGGGCACGCAGGAGGCACGGAGCAAGGCCCGCCACCAGTCTCCTGTAGTGCTTGGGCTCTTCGACCGAAACGACCCACACACAGCCACCTGGTAGCGCCGGCTTGGGGGAAAGGAGGCCTGGGGCTCCGTCCACCTTGGACCCCGTGAGCTATGCAAGCCCGGGAAGCTTCGATTTCTGCCTCTGAAAATGGGGACGCTGACACCGCCCGCCTGCCAGGGCTACAGTGAAGCTTGAAGGTGGGTGCTAAGTGCGGTGTTAGCCTCCTGTTCTTATTGTTACAAGCAAAGACGCTTTGCAATTTCTTTTTTATTACAAATTTGTTTTCTTTCTTCCAGCATGCGAGAAACCCACACACGACTCCCAAAAGCGGTCTGAGAACCATCGGCACGGGCACCGGCAGCCCAGCAGTGCTCTGCAGAACAAGAGCTGACCCGCGAAGGGGCCCAGGCCCCGGCCTGCTCTCCCGCCTACAGCCACGGAAACACAGCGCCGGCTCAGAGACGGAGGAAAGGCGGCTTTTCCTTACGTGACAACCACGAAGAGAATACAGCCACTGATAAACCGAGGGGCCTGTCCCAGGGCCACCAGCATAAAGATGTGGCTGAGAAAACAAGTAAGAACAAAAAAGAGTGAAAACTAGAGAGAATAACAAAAATTTTAACGTAAGAAGGAGAGAGCCTCAAAAAAGCCAGTCCGAATGAAATGTCCGTAGCCATCACCCAGCAGCAATCATTAGAAAAGCATTCTCCTCTCATCCCAAAGCCATCCCTGTGGGGGTGGCGGGGACAGAGACTGGCCCACCCACCGTCAAGGAAGACAAGTGAGTGCTTAGCTCTGGGAAGAGTCAAGCAGAACAATGTGCCCTGTGACAAATCAGGGGCGCTGTCACCCACCTGGGGCTGAGGGTTCAGCGCACAGGCGAAGCCAGGTCTCTTCGACAAGTGAGACTCAGGTGCCAACTCCGCATCGGAGCATAAATGTCCTTTTCCATAAAATTGCCTAACTTTTCTTCCAAAACGAGAGGCAGGCCCTTTTTATATAAGACGGACACGTTTTTGAGGTCAGAAGGCGGCAGGCTGTCAGGGGAAGAAGGGCCCAGCAGCCGCTGTGCGCTGGGCGTCACGCTGCCGCCACGCCACCCCTCCCCGCTACGCGTAGGCAGGGCCGAAGTGGGGGTTTCACAGCCAACGCCCAGCCCTCCAGACAGCCGGGCGGCCTGCCCCAGGTTCCTCCACTGGTTTACTTCTTCTGAGAACACTGAAGGGCGCCCGCTATCACTTGGGCTGGAGTTTCAGGCACTAAAGACACGGCAGTGAACAAGCCCGAGGCCCTGCCCCTGGCCAGCTCCTCTCCTGGCAGGTGTCAGAGAACAGGCTCGGGAGCCAGGCTGGGACAGAACCCCTGCCAGCCTCCCCTCCCGGCTCCCCACTGCCTTCTTTCCATGACTCGTCACCTACCACCGCACTCCGGCCACTGCACTGACAACACCTGCCTCGACTCATCACCACATTCGCTATCACCTCTGCTGGGACGCACACCCCTGGCAGCGGGCTCTTTACCTCTGCCCGCTGAATGGCGCCGTGCACCCAGCAGACCCAGGGTCACTGCTAGGTGAAGCACTGTCCCAGCCCCACACCCTTCACCCCGCTGCTTCCCCCATGGAAATCAGTGGTGCCCCCCCGCAAAGGTGTGCCTCTTCCTCCTTGCCGCCAGGTCCTGTCCGCAGGTGAAGAATATCAGAAAAAGGGGAGTCAGCATTTTAAGTAACGCCAGAATTTCTGCTGGATCTCACCCAAACCACTCAGCTCAAGGAAGGAAGCAAATCAGGTCTCTCACTCTGCAAATCCAAAGAAAACCATGGGCCACATGGAGCAGAGGAGCTAGAAACAATAAATGGAGTGCTCGGTCCTGTTTCCAGCTCCCTTCTCCCTGAGAAAGGGCAGCCCCGTGTGGGGAGCCCGAGGAACTGCACCGAGAGCCGCTGCCCGCAAGCCCCAAGCCCATTCCAGAACTGGCGGTGGGCAACCTCTCTGGCCCCTGCTCCAGGAGCGGCCAGCCCACTGGACGGTCGGTGAAGGGGAGCAGGCGCTCATGAGCCGGACCACCCCGCGTTCAGAAGCAAGGGGAGAACGGCACCGCTCCCGCAAACACAAGCAGGGGACCCTCCCTGCGTGCCCAACAAGGCGTCCAGTGTGTAAGGACAGGTGTCCTGTGGGGCGGCAGCAGCAGGGCCAAGGGTCCGGGAAGCCACGCTGGGGGTCATCAGTGCCACCCACTCCCTCAGGACCATCGGAGTCCTGGAGTCACAGATGTCTGCCCGTCCTTACGGAACACGTCAGACTTTCCATTTGCTACCCCAGCCTCTGTTTCAGTAAATTGTATCTTAAAGGGAAAAACCAAGAGGAAGAGGAGGAGGGAGAGTCTGGGAGAGGAAGAGGAGGTGGAAGGGGAGGGGGAGGGGAGAGATCATAGCTACCCGTTCAGATCTCAATGGACAGAGAGGTCAATGCAAAAGCCTTACATACTCTGGGCCCAAGAGGCAGTTACAAAAAGAGAAATGACTTGGAAATTATATTTTAAAGACTTTAGAGTTAATTAATAAATGGAAAGTTTTGAGAAACTGAAGCAATCTCACCTAATAAAATTACCTCGATTGGTAAGAGAGCTGCTAGCTGAAATCTCTAAAGAAAACAAGACAGGCAGAGCAGACGAGGAGTAAAATCAGGTCTTCTACCGAAGCACGGGACAGACGGGGGGCGGGGGGGGGGGTAGAGGCGACACTGCCAGGTGGCTCCCTCCTTCACCCCAACAGCCCCATCTCACCCCGAAGCATAACCTGGCCCGCCCACACACCCCACGGAGACCTCCCTTAACAAGGCCATGGGTCACCGACAACTTCCCCAGCACCCGGGCCGGGGGCATCTTTCACATTTTTCCTCCTGGACCTCCCCGCTGTGGCTTCATCAGCTGTGACAGTCCTTTGATCTCTGAGACCCTACCTCCTCTTCCCAGAGCCTCTCCCCATGTCCCTCCCAGGCCATACCCACCTCTTCCCCTGCAGGAACCCCGAGTGACACCCACACCTTAGGGCTCCCCCCCACATGCAGCTCAGACTTGTCCCCTGAGCCTTGGACTTGGGCAACCAGCTGCTGCTGGGCTCTAGACACAGGGCCCTCTTTCAGGTTCAAAATAACCTCCCTCCAGCCCAGACCTTCTAGCACAGCAACTGCTCCACAGGTTGAAAAACCTCTCCTCCTGTTCCCCCTTGAGCCTGGGGGCCCTTGGGGGCCCCACTCCCAGTCCCCTGCAGGGTCTCCTGAGGAGTGAGCAGACGAGTGCCTGGGCCTGGGCTTTGGGGGCGCCGATCTCACCAAAGGCAGTGAGGACCCCACCCAGGAGGGGTGGCTGGTGAGGCTGTAACAGCCTGTGGGGTGGAGGGCACAAGCCAGCAAGCATGGCACACCTACCTCGAGTTTCCAGGGAAGGGCTTTCCCTGGACCACGTGCCAACAGGCACAGCAAGGAGGGAGGCAGGCTGGCCCCTCGGGGAGGTGGCAGAGGTCTAGACGCCAGCCCTAGAGCTTAGCCAACGAGAGGGCGTGCCCATCAGCCTCCCCACCCAGTGAAAGAACGGCAATCGCCACTCCGAAGCCCGGACAGGGCCGGACATGCCGAACACGGCGCCCCACACTGCTCCTCCTCGCCAAGGAGCCAGCACTGCCTCCACCCAGCCCACCTGCCAGCCAGTCACTGCCACCCAGGCCTGCCAGGGCCCAGGAGCCCGCCCCACACCACGCACAGCACGGGCGGCTGGCCGGTCGGACACAGGTGCTCGCACTCAGCTGCCCTGACCCTCCCCAGGGCACAGGGCCACTCCACACACAGTCCAAGTGACAGCTCCTTGTCTCCAAGGAAGTCAAAACTTATCGTCAGGTCCGGGGGGCGCGGATGCCAAACTAGTATCACTAGAAATGTCACAGTGAGTGCAAGTATAAAGCAAACAGCTAGGTCTCTGGGGACACACATCTGCCACCAACACCTGGGTGAAGGGTAAATGTCACAACCTCCTTTTAAGGAGGTTTTCAACTGAAGAAGGGAGGTGGCTCCATGGCTGGATGGGAGAGGGACAAACCCACACGTCTGCCTCCACGCCATATGCTGGTCCCTGGGCAAGGAGACCCTGAGGGACCTCAGCAGAGGACCATGGGAAACACGGCCGTCCCCCGCCCACTGACTCCTCTCCCAGTAATACCCCCATGCTCCTCTGCAGAGCTGCCCAGCCCCCAGTGCTGGGGCTCTGGGTGGGGGCGGCCTGCCCAGCCTCAGGGTGGGCCCCAGACTCAGGCCCGGCTGTGTGCTGGGGGACGAGGGCAAGCCCAGGGTTTTCTGGTCTAGAAGAGAAGTGCACACGCCCTCCCCTCACCGTAAGCCTAGGGCCTGCAGGCCTGGAGGGGTCAGCCACACTCCTGCCACCTGGGAGCCAAGAGTGACACGGACATACAGGGAACAGAAGAGGACTGAGAGCTGAGATCTGACTCTGGATGTAAGTCCGCTCCTCTCCCTGTCCACTCAGTGAGCCGAGCTCCTTGTGAGCCCACCTGAGAGCTGGGCCAACGTGCAGAATCCTGTGCAGAAAGCGGACTCGGCATGAGGACATAGCCATCGGGGAAGGCCTGTGTGGACGGCAGGACCGGGGTCAGCGACCAGGCACCCTGCGGCCCTCAGCGGGGGGGACTCGGGTCCCTGACAGACATCCACACACCCCATGGGCGAGCGTGCGCACTCTGCCTCCCCCACCACCTGAAGCACAGGCTGCTGATCTGAGGGATGAGCATCAGGCAGGGACCGGATGGCACACTGGTGGGTAGCACCTGGCCGCCGTCTCCCCCTCTTCCTGGGTTTGCCAGGTGCCCCCAGGAACACCACCAGGAGGCTGAATGAGCCAGGGCCAACCCTACAGACTGGCATTGCCCCCGCTGCCTCCACAGGCCAGAGGGAAAGCTGGGAGACTCAGAGCCAAGAGAGGGAGCACGCGCAGTCAGATGCACCAGGCTGGGGTCTGCAGCCCACGCATCGCGCTCCAAGCCTCCTCACACCCAAGTGCGATGCTCCGACACTCTGAGCCCCATCTGGACCTTCTGCCTTCCACAGTGGGGAGGGAAAGGTCACCCCTGAGGCACTTTAGGGTTGATGCCTTTACAGTCAAAATGTCCTCCATCTTTAGTGCTTTTATGCATAAACATTGCAGAGACGAACAACACTGTGCCCTACCGGGAGACAGGAATGGCTAAGGGGTAGTCTGTGCAGGTGAGGTGCAGGTGAGGTACAGGTGAGGGAACACACTCTTGTGGAACAGCAGTGTTACCAAACGCTGGCACAGTATCCGTGTATTCTCTCATCCGCTCCCTGAAAACGGCACCTAACTTCTACTGGACACGTGGGAGATTACCAAGGCAACTACTAAAAGTGAATTTCTCTGGAGGCCCCACCTTAAAAACTTCCCTTACAGGGAGCTGGGGGTCATGTGACCACCACTGCGCAGGGCTGTGCACTGTTCAATCTGTGACGAGCTATCAGTCGCAGGAGTCTCGAACAGGGAGGTACAAAAGCAGCTTCTGGAGGCGAAGCGCACGGAAAAGCCGAGGCCTCGCCCACCACGAGGGCCCCACGGCCCCTCGCAGCGCCCTCCTGCCGACACCCAGCAGCGTGTCTTGGGGGCACAGGACAGGGCTGCTGGAGCCGCAGAGCCGGCATGCCAGAGGCCCCTGGGCTGTGTCCTGGTGCAGAGACTGACGTCTGTGCCTCTGACACGGGCACGGCGAGACGTGGCTGCAGGATGAGGCCGCGCCAACCAAGGCGCTCTGTGCAGGGATGGCGGAGGTGCTGAGAACTGAAGAGCCAGGTCCACGACGCCGTCCACGAAGACAGCTGGTGTCATGGGAGGAGAGCGGCGGAACGCTCAACAGAGGGAAAGCTGCTGCCTCGTGCCTATCATTCCTTTCCTTCCTTCTCACGCCAGAAATTTCCTACGTGAGAAGCAGATTTACCAAAAAAAAAAATTTATAAGACCATTCTCAGCCAATTCAAGACCTCCCCCGGTCTGTTGACCAGGCTTCACCAAAGGAGGCAGGCCAGCCGCGCAAGGACGGAGATCCACGGAGGGCGCCCAGCCCTTCGGGGCCCTGCAGCCCTTTCCGGCAGCCCAGCGGGACACCCTCGAGGCTGCAGGGGGAGGGCTGCTCCAGCAGTGGGATGCAGGCGCCCAGGTAACAGCCACGCGCCCTGAAGCCCTGTCCTCTGCAAGCAGGACCCACGGTCTCTCCGGGGGCCTGACAGCAAAGGACCGGCGGAGGCCCCAGTGCCCTTCACCTTCTCCGCCCCTCCCCCTGGGTCCTAGGCACTCACCGAGGCGTTGACAACTGGGCAGGGGGAGACTGACTGTGCTGAGGGCCCACTGGGTGCTGGGCACTTTCACAAGCACTTTATCTGTTCTCACAAGAGCACTCTGATGCCCCGAGTTTTCCCACTCACAGACAAGGAGGCTGCAGCTCATGGACGCTCAGGAGCTGCCCACACGCAACACACAACGGTGGCCCTGACTAGGCGCCCAGGCCCACCACTGAAGCAAGCCTCCTGTCCTTTGCCCCCTCTCCCTAACACAGCCACCGGCCCGCAGAACATGGGGGGAGGGGCAGGGGGGGCCAGAAACCTGGCTGGGAATCTCCTGTCCTGTGTGTCCCACCTACGTGACACCAAGAAATCACTTCTCAGGCCTCAGTCTCCCTACAGGGAGACCAATGTCCACCACTCAAGGCTGCCACGGGGATGAACAGAGGTCATGGATGTGGCCTGGCACCCCCCCCCCTTAAAACATTGACACCTGGGAGCTGCGGTTAACCAGAAGGGCTGAGCCAGCCATGCGCTTCCCTCGCCCACCTTCCACACAGGCTCCGGGGGTGGATGCAAGCAGCAAACCCCGGCCCAAGTGGGCCAGGCCAAGCGGGCCGGGTGCGCCACCCCTCCTCAGGAAGCGGTTCCGGAAAGCTAACGCAGCACCACGTGGAACTCGGCTTCTGCATCAGCAAAGCCTACTCCAGCTGGTCCACTCTAAGTACCGGAAGTAATGAGCAAGGTGTGCAGCGGGAGCTCATCACACAGGCAGCGGACATTAAACTTTTTCACTAATGACAACAACCAGGAGCCGCGGTTTACTAGGTATTTTCCCCAAACTTCCAAGGAACGGCGGTTTAAACCCAGAGCAGCGGAGGGGCATGGACCCTGCTGGGGAGAGGCAGGTCTGAGCCGCGGCCGCACACACCCCTACCCCTGCATTGCTGGGAGAAAGGTCTCTAAGTAAACAATAGTTTAAATCCCTGGCTCAACCATCTAAAATGTGCAAATGTGTTCCAAGGTGACTTTCTAATGGAGATTATGGCTGTTCACCTACAGAAATAAATTTAAATTACACACTTAGGGCCGAGGCATAGATTCTTGCAGATCTCAGCTGAAAAATCTTGACAAACAGAAAATTAACCCAAATGGGGTGACCTACCTCCAGAATGGGAGCAGCTCCACGTTGGAGAGTTACAAAGTCTACCTGAGTCAGGTGAATATAAGTCTTGGATCCAAATCTGCAAAGTTGAGCTCAAAACATCTGTGAGAAACTGTTTGTTTTTCAGGTCACTGGCAAGTTTGAGAAGTCTGGATTTGAGGCAGAAGGGGAGAGGAAACGATGCTTCCCCGCAAAGCTCCACAGGCAGGAGGTCTCTCTGCGTCCAAAGAAAATGCCTGTCTGATCCTCGGGACTGCCGCTGCAGCGTCCCACGGGAAGATGTGAGCCTGGGCCGGTAGGCAGAGCACATGCGTTGAGCTCATGGGCCAAGCCACTTCTCACCTGTGCGGCTGTGGACACACCATCACTGCAAATGAGGACCATAACACTCACCTGTCAGGGCTGCTCTGGGCATTATCAGGGCTGTCTGCAAAGCCCTCTGCCCAGTGCACGATGCTACGCTGGTTCCCAAAACGTGGAAAGTACTGTGTCTCATCACTTTGCAAAAGGGGACCATGGGGCCCAGTCCTGCCTCCAGGGCTCCCCTGGAGCCACAGACTCTAATTCCAGTAGGAACATCTCCTAACCCTGGGGCGACCAGAGAGGCCGAGGAAGAGAGTGGAGCAGGCGACAGCCTCCCACATCACAGACGGGGAACTGGAGACCCAAGAAGAGGGCCATGATGCTCCCCAAGTCCACAGAGCTCAGAGGAGAGGGCCTGGGTCCCAGCCCAGGGTGGGCTTCCTCCTCGGCTCCAGGCAGACCTGCTGTCAAGGCCTGTCCCCCGGGGAACCAAGGACTCTCCAGATGAAACAGAGTGATGCGGGGTTAATTTCCTCTTTCCTCACCAGATATGTAACAACACTGCAGCCACAATCCAACCCTTGGGGATATTTCATTTAATGAGTTCCGTGGTTCTTTTTAAAATAGCTATGTATCTTCAGGAGCACAGAATGTGAAACAAAAGAACACAGAACAAAGGGGAAAAATCAGGACCGGTGGGAGCCTTAGCACGGGTCAAAGACAAGACACAGCAGGGGGTCTGGGGCTCCACTGGGCCTTTCCCCACAGCTTTCCAGGCAGTCGCCCAGGATGAGCTGCTCTGCACCTGCTTGTGCATGCCAGGTGAGTGTGCAAGAAACGAGAGGACAGCAGGTTTCCTGGGCGCGCCTGTGCCGTGAGCAGGGGAGGCTGAGCCTTCGAGACTCAGCAGAAGCCCACACCTCCCTCCCTCCTTCCTCCCTCCCCCCACGGAACTCACAGCACCTCCATCTGACCCTGTGGCACAACCAAAAGTTACTCAGAGAGGTGACACCACGTGCCTGACATTGCAGTTACTAGGTGATGAAGTGAGAACTTGAACCCAGGGCTATCCAACCCCCAGAGCCCTTGCTGTTTCCACTGTACTGTGCTGCCTCCACGAAATGTCTGTTCAAATCAATAAAGTAATAAAGCAAAGCTATGCAAATAAAGTTCTTCCGAGAGTCAAAGGTAAATAGTTTTGGCTTCTATCCACACCACAGTCTACAGCCACAGCTCTTAATTTTATTACAGTCCCCGTGGGTTTAAAAATCTCTTCCGAATGCACCCCCAACACGCACACCTAAATCACGCACATGCGCACTTTCAAACACAGGCGGAAGCCACACTCAGAGAGCTGGCACGGCGACTCTGGAAGACCACGGTCTGGCTGGAAACCACAGGCTACAGATGGAGGCTGCACAGCAGCTCTGTCCTCCAGTCGGTGCCACTACCCCTCACGGGGTGACAGCTAACAACTCCGAAACCACTCTACTGGTACGCCGGGGTGCCATGGAGCAGTGCAAGGGTGGTGGGGAGGTAGGGGCCAAGTGGCCCACTGCTGGGTAGAAGTGACAAGTGAACGAGAGAGGAGTGTTAGAACGGACCCAGGGAGCCTGGGTCGCGGTGGGCGTCAGCGCAAGGTCCTGTTCACCTCCCATCGATGCGACAGACAGATGAGCAAACAGCTAAGCACCGGGGTGCGGGACCATGGTCCACACACACCGCTCCCAGCTCTGCCGCGGAGGGCTGGGAGCAACATCATGCCAGGGCAGGTCCTCCTAACAGAAGCAGCCAGCCCAAGGAATTCCTACACATATCCCCCCAGAAGTAGGGCTCCATGTCCTCTCTCCCTCCTCCGAACGTCCACCGTGGAGTGTGGGCCATGCCTGGTGACTCATTACAGGAAACTGAGGGTGGAGACTCAATTCTGGCCAACTCGGCCCGGGCCAGGTGGCCATCAGTGATCCCGTGTGGTGACAGGGCACTCAACTCTGTCTCCTCATAACGAAGAGGTCAGAAAACCCCAGGTGGAAGGACCGTCTGTACAGTATCTGACCAGTGCTCCTCACAGCGGCCAAGGCCACGAAAACAAGACAAGACTGAGGAAAGGCACAAACCGGGAGGGCCTAAACACCACCTCCACCTGCACCCTGCGTGGACCCGGGGATGGGGGGAGGGCGGCGGCAGGCAGGCCATTGCCATCAGACAACGAGCAGTGCTCAGTCCACAGCGAGGCCCCGGGAAGCATCCACATGCTCCAGACTCCGAAAGCCCCGTCGGAGCAGCAGAGACCTGCAGCCACGGTCTCCAGCCCACTGGGAGCCTCTGCTTCCCTGGAACAGAGGCGTGGAGATGAGAAACCGCAACACAGCCTTCACAGTGGAAATACTTCACAGTGGAAATACTTCACACTTACTGTGCACTTACTATTCAGCCTCGGCACCTTTGCCTTCTGGAACTGTTCACGTTAATAGTAGGGCCCTGTGTCTTCTCTAGATTAACTTTCCGGGGGAAGGTTCCCGCCTCCTATTTCCCAGCTAAATGCTGCTTCACATAAAACCAGAGTGCTCTTGGATGCTTGCAAGGATGCGCTGGTTGATTGCTTTTTCTTAACACTCAGTTGGTATTTGACAAATCTGACCGTGCATCCCTCCGGAAACCTCCCTCAGAATGCATCCCCATTCACCTGTTCAGTGCCTGCTGTGCACGCTGCTAGAGTATCTTTGATTCCCCAGAACCGTGCTGATCTCAAACATTGTCTCTGATTGTCATTTACACCGTCTGTCAGATGACAGGTCTTGATATTTAATGTGAAAATAGAGTCTTTAACTGAGTCATTTTGATGCTGGTGACATTTTTGCACATCACATTCGACTCCCACTCAAGAGCTTATCGAGAAGGAAGGAGGAAAAGGAGAAGGAAGCAGCCAGGGAGCAGCTGAGGCTCAGGGAGAAGGAGACGGTGGGCAAGGTGGAGGCGCATGTGACCCCGAGTACACCAGCCAGGCGGGCACAGACACCTACTCTCAGCGCCACCAAACGCCGACACATCCCGGTGCTCGTGGTGCTGCTGTCCCCATAGTGAGCTGTCCCGTTACACTGTCACCTGTAAGCTAGCTTCCAGCGAGATGAAAACGGGCGTTTCAGCTATGCAGCTCGGAGTGGGTCAGCCACGGTGTCAGGTGCTCCCCCGGGGGGCTCCGAACAGTGTCAAAAAAAAGACAGCTCTGGATTGAAAGTGACCCACGTGACACACAGAGCAGATGCGGTGAGTGGTCCTGACTAGGCACTGGTTGAGGCTGACAAGTGTAAGAGAATTTGAGAGCCAAACGGCGGAAATTTCAAAATCGTCGCACAGCAGAGGCAATGAAAACTCACTGAAACGTAAAACCGAACCGCACCAACCAAACAAAGCACGTGGTAAAACAACTGCAAGAAAGGAACTCAAAACACCACCAGCTGGAGTGATCGAAGACCCTCATCCCTGAAAGCGTCCCTCCGAAGAGGGTGAGAGAAGTCTCGTCAATGTTGTAAAGTGCTGGGACCCAGAGGCTGTCACGAGATCAAGAACTTGAACTTAAGCAGAAACCTCAGAAGGCTGCACTTCATGGCTTTCTTGGAAGTCAGAGATTTTAACCAAGAGTGCACCACTTGAACTCGCTTAACAAGTCACAGGGACCACAAACAGACCGATGGGAATACAGTGAGCGAGAGGCGGCGCAGCCCAGGAGCACCGTCGCTGCTGGCCAGCTCCACCCTAGTGGGCGTTTCTAGAAGGTCTGCGCAACATCACAGAGCACCTGGCTCCTGCTCCCCGTGCCTCCTGCGTCATCCACCTCGGCCAGGGCGTCACCAGACACACTTGGGTCACAGCTAACACGAATGCAGCCATCTTCCCCATTCCCCGAAGTCCGCTGTCTCACTTCAGACCCTCTCCGCTCTGCCTCTCCCGCCGACAACTCCAGGACCCAGATCCATCACGTCTGCTGTCAGACTGATTCTGAAATATTTGATTCGGACGCTAACAAGGTTGCTGCAGGGAGACCCGGGTTTATCCCAAGAACTCAAGGCTGGCTTCACACTCTACAGCCCATCAGTGCGAGTCACAATGCTAACAAGCTAAAAAAACAAAACAAAACAGCACACGTGATCATCTCCAATGACACCCAGAAAGCATTTGAGAAAATCTAATATCCGTTCCTGGTTTTCAGAACCTGTCAGCAGAACAGGAGCACAAGGTGGAGAAAGGTGAGATAGCCACCTTGCAAGTTACGCAGCAGCTTCCCGAGTCAGCAAAGCCTCTCCTGCGGCAGCTAATAACTCCTCACGGATCTGGTCCTACACTTTCCTGCGTCCCTTTCTAACGTTTTCTCAGGGGCTGTCATTTGTGAAGCAATGACCTGCTGGTCCCAGGACATCTTACGCCCACTCGAGATGGATGTCAGAAAATTCCCTGGCTCCTGACTTCCTGGGCGGAGCAAGGACAGGAGGCCAGGACACTCCGTGTGGGTCGGCGGCTCCACGCCCCTCAGCAGGCTGCCACCGTCACAGCGCTCCCACCTCCCACCTCAGCTGCTGTGGTGCCGGCGCAGCGAACTGCCCGAGTATGTCACGGAAGCTCCTCCTGGCTCTGGCTGAGGCTGGTCCCCAGCTCTGAGTGCCTTTCCCCCACTCCCTGCGACTGAGCCCCTCTCCCCGCCTCCTTCAAAGCTTTCTGTGACTCTTCAAGTCTTCTCGTCTAACAGTGATTTACGGGGCACCCCGTGCCTGCTAGGTGCCCCGAGAGCACAAGAAGGGAAACACAGTGCGGTCTGCCTGCATGCAGCTTGGCACCTGGTGGCAAGTCACGTGCCAACGACTCCACCGAACAATGACAGATGACACAGGAAGGGCTGACCACAGAGGGAATGGGGAGGTCAGGCTGCCTCCTGGCTTGGGGTCTGCGCATCCTGCTTCACTCAAAGAACTCCCTGGACACACCGAGGATGACCTGTCTCCCCTACAGATGAAATGAAGTGACCTGCCCACTGCGACCACGCCTTAAGAAGCTGAGGTTCATTTCCGGGCTGTTGCACCTGTTTCAATAGTGGAAATATTTCTGGGTTGGGGAAAGGGCAAAATTCTTTTGTTTAATGCAGTCGATATTGAAACTGCTCTGGGTTTTGGGGGACCAATGAGATCACCGAATTGTGTATGACAGCATGCTTGTGGGCTGACCCCTGGACCCCATATTTTCATGGACAGAACTTGATTTCCTCACCCAAAGCAAGCGTACTTCCTTCCTGTCGCTCCTTCTGGCGGCTGATCCAACGCAACCTTCCCGACGGGCAAGAACGCAGTGCGAGGGCCCCTGCCCGCCTCCAGCCGCCCACGCTGCAAGCTCTAGGCTTGGCAGCAGAGCCGGTGCCAACGGCTCACGGGCCCTCCCAGCACAGAGGGGGTGCCTGGGAGCCCAGGACCCAGCAGGCGACTCACCAGGCCCCCAAGAACCCTGAACTGCGGGGCCGCTCATTGCAACCTGTGGAAATGCCCGGACAGGAGCGGGCTGGCAGGGTCACATATTTCCTAGACAGGTGTTTCTGGTCTTCCCTAAAATAGGCCCTTTAACGCCAGACCTGACTTCAGTTGGACACCGACATTAAGGCCGTATCACACATTCAGGAAAAGTCCTTCCCAGACATTCAGGGACCTCAAGCAGAGCCAGAGAATGTCTCCATGTGCTCACCTCCACAAGGGCCTGAGGTCCACGCTGCTCTCGAGGGTGCTTGCCATTCAGTCCCACTGACAGTCAGAAGTGCCAGACAGACGGAAAAGCACTGCCCACCTGAAGGCAGCAGTCTCCACACCAGCAGCAGCCCCTGGGAACGTGTTAGAGATGCACACTCCCAGGCACCGCCCCCACCGGGTGTACAGAGTCAGAAGCCCCCAGGACGGCCAGCACTCTGGCCCACCGAGCTCCCAGGGGAGCGCAGGCTGCCGCTCACACCGAGCCACCGGCAAGACCAAACGCAGCGGGCAGCAGGAAGAGAGCACAGCCACCTTGGGAAGCGCTTCATCCTGTTTCTGCTTCGTCCCTTTACCACTCACTGAGCGCCTCCTACATCCCAGAAGGACAGCAAGGGGCTGCCCTCAGCCCCAACCCACAATCTCCTTGTTAACAAACAGGTAAGAAGCCCACCCTGGGCAGCGGTGCCCTGGCATCAGCACAGCAAACCGACCCGACAGAGTCATCCGGGGTCTCTGCTGATGGTCCCCTCCCAGCGAGCCGCACCCCGTCCTGCCTTCTCCGCCAGCAGCACCTCTCACACCCTGACTTTGCGTTACTGCTTGTCTCTCCTGCCCAAGGGGAGCCCTGGGGCACCCCTGCCCCCTGGCACCCCCACCACCCAGAACTGGACATGGAAGAGTTAGTTACTAGGTTTTGGGGGGCCAAAAAGTTTGTTTGGTTTTCTCCGTAGGAGGGCTCTCGCAGTGCTCGGTTGTCTTGAACTTCATTCAAACAATTTTGTTAGACTGTATTGTGACAGCTGTCATATCAGCGTGCACTTTCTTAAAGAACATCAAAATTGGTGAATTTTTGTGCAGCCATTTTAATATTGAAGATGGAAGGAAATATGCAACATTCTCAGTGTATTATCCTTTATTTCAAGAAAGGTAGAAACACAACAGAGACACAAAGATTTGTGCCGTGTGTAGAGAAGGTGCCATGACTGATGGAACGTTCAAAGTGGTTTGTGACATTTCTTAGCACTGCTGACACTGGGACCAGAAAACTCTGTGCTGTGGGCTGTCTCGGGCAGCGGAAGGCACCCGGCAGCAGCCCGGCCTCTGCCCACTGGACGCCCACAGCGGGAGAGAGCCGACACTCAAAACAGCCAGACCGATGCAATTATTGGTGAAGATGAAAACGTGTCTTTTGTTTTACAGAAAAACTACACGGACTTTTTAGCCAAGCCAATATTTGTTGAACAGATGCAGTGAGCAAAATGTCACAGGGGTCCAAATGAAAGTGAGTGTCACGAAAGGCAAAAGCCCTAACGGCCCACAGAGCCTGCAGGAGCGTTCCCCTGACTGCTCCCCTCACATCCGCTCTAGAGCCCCCCGCGCAGTGGGCCCGCTTCTTACTGCTGAGTTTCGTGTTGAGTCTGGAACTGTCAAACACATTAAAGGATTCTGTTGAAGTTTTAATGCTTAAACTTCGTAGAAAGAGCCTCTCCGTCTCTGTAACTATTACTGGGACAGATCAGAAATAATTTGGAAGTGAAGTGGATTTGCCATTCTGTAAGCTTCGCTTATCTAGCAGGGCTAATAGCAGATGCTCTCCTCACTGCAGCCCCAGAAGAAGCCCTATTATCTGCACTTCACAGACTGAAAACTGAGGGTCCGGTCGGCAAGCGGCTTACACTCGCTGCTCCATAAATGCAGCTTAAATCAACACAGAATGTTTTGTATCCCCTAAGAAGTTCGGACACTTATAAATAGCACCAGCTCTGGATTCAGACATATCTGGCTTTGAATTTTAACTTCTACTTAGCAACTGCTTGACCTTGGGCATCTTACTTAATCTTTCTGAGCTGCCCAGTAATTCCCACTTTAATAATGGGAAGCCGCAGTCCCGAGAGCGGGAATTGGGAACAGCTGTTTAAAGCGCTAAGCCTGCCTGCCGTCGGCCCCGAGCACTCTGGCCTCAGCACACCGACTGCTCGCCGTCCCCGGTAAGTGGGCAGTGAACGAGCGCCTAACACATCCCTCCTCCCGGCCGATCGAACTAACTCTGCTGCCAGACCCCAAAGGCCCATGGGAACATTTCTCATTTGCAACACGGCGAAATACACCATTTGTGGAAAAATAGTTTTTTTAACTTGACCACTTTTGCTCTCAAACGTCCTCAGCAGATTCTTCCCACAGTCCACGGTGAGTACAACTGTTGAAGTACAAGCAACTCCCCGCAGCTCCTCAGTGCAAAGCCCACGGCACCGTCAAGGATTTTACGTCACGCAGGCAGCACCTGCGTGACGCTCAGGTCACACTCTGCTCTGAGCAAGGGGCCACTTACTTCACTGCCTGCTTTGCCTCGCAGATGACGAGCGTCTCATCACAGTCAAGAGAACTCCAGGGACAGGGACTACTTCACCTGCTACCAGGAACATCTGGACCTGGGAAGACTTATGGCAGGCGGAGCAGGGCAGCCGCACCATGCGGACAGGATGGGGAACTCGAGGACACAGCCACAGGATGACGGCAATGGTAGTAGAGAGCAGGGTGGGGACACAGGGAGGCGTGCCTGGCACTGTGGGTGCCACCTGCAAAGCCTTGGCAGACAAGGCAGCCTTGGAGCTTGGCCTGGGGATGTGCCAGGAGTCAGAGGGACGGAGGAAGGCCTCCCGCTCACAGGGACACCGGCACAGGCGAAGGGCCACGGGATGGGGCGTGCCTAGGGCCAGGGGAGCAGCCTGGCGCGGCTGCCCCGCGGGGGAAGCAGTCGGCTCTGCACCTTTAAGGGCAGTGGAGCTGCGGGGGGCTGTGGGTGCGCAGAGCACCCTCATACTCCTAACTTGCCGAGAGCTCTGATGGAAGCACACCGCACACTGCCGGGAGCTTTTTCTACACCGACTATGGAGATGATTACACGTTTTCCCTGTCTAGTCTGCTGACACAGGGAACTGCGTTTGCCGTGTCTGATGTTGAAACCAGCCTTGCGGGGGGCACTCCTCAGATGGCCCCCTTGGTCAGCACCGCACACACTGTCGAACGGGGCCACGCTGAGGTGCTGCCGGGACTTTGGTCTGTGTTCAGGAGCCTCCTTGGTGCCACTGTCTCTCTGTCTCTGGCCCCGGGGCAACGTCAACCCTGATGATTCCAAGTACCCACCCTTCCAAGTTTCCAGAAAGAAGAGTTCACACAAAATCATATCATTCTTCCCTTAAATGCTTCATAAAAGGCCTGAGTGAAAGCATCCGGGCTGGGAATTTTCTCTCTGGGGGGTTTTAACAAAACCTTCTACTTCCCTGACGGCACAGGGCTCCTCAGACTGCCCGTCTCTGTCCGAGAGGAGGCCCAACGGCCCTGTGAAGAAAGCAGCCTCACTCCCGCGCGCAGACAGGGCTGGGGTTGGAGGCCGTCCCACAGAGCCCGGCTCACAGGACGGTCATCTCCAGCAGGCAGCCACTTCCCACAGTGTCTGTGCTCGGCCCTAGGAGAGTCCCCACGTGGTGTGCGGAAAAGCCTCTCCTGGCCACGGACAGAGGGCCCAGCGCCAGCTACGCAGGGAAGAAGCCTTCTCGGGAAACCTGGAGAAGCACAGGCTCTCTTCCCACTCCTTGGAGGGCCTCCCTAGAGCTGCTTTCCCTGCATCACTTGTCTCCATGACTACACCATTCCTGGCTGAGCACATTTCCAATTAAACTGCACTGTCCCTGTTTTGGGGAGAAGGGCTAGGTAGCACACTGCACAGGGCAGGGGGCCCAGAGACAGGGCCCCCACCACAGCCACACGAGCCCCCGGCTCACGTGGCTCCAGGCCACTTCCCAGAGATCCCCCGGACCGCAGCAGAAGTGCCCTGGCACCAGGAGAGGCGGCGGCACTTCAGCCGTGAGCTCCCTACCTCCCCCCAGCAGACCACAGACAGAGCTGCTGCCCGCTCCCCGCTGCCTCGGGGCACGGCGCCTGGCCCCAGGAACGCCCTGCTCGGCGTCTGGATATGGGACCCCATCCCAGTGTGAGCTGAGAAGGAACACGGGTCCTCCCCTAACCCTCACTGCCCCCACTCCCTTGACGAGACATCTGCAAAAACGGGGACAACCCGTGCAGATGGAGCCCTGAGCACCGTCCCGGCCTGCGGAGCACATTCCCCACACGTCCCCTCTCAGAGCCTGGGTGTCCTGACTGGGGGAGAAGACCGTCTACTGAGAAAGTTGCCGTGAGAACTTGAAACAGAAATTTATGTACAAGTGCCTGACCCCAGAACACACTCGGTAAATGGCAACCACGTTTACACATGCTCACAAACACCCACCTGTACCAGGACACGTTTATAATCTCTTGTTTTAAGGTCAGCCTTGCCACTCCCAACTGAAGAAAACCCCTGCCACAGCCACCATGACCCAGCAGGGGTGAAGAAATCCTGGATTTTGAAACCGGGCCCCAAAGTATGGGAGCTTACCCTGGGGGTACAGGCCTCCGGGAAGGGCTGAGGCGCAGAGGCACACACGGGCAGGCTGCGGGGCCTGAGGCCCCAGGGGAAACACAGTAACAGGCTGCTGTCCACTCTCACGGGGCTGCAAGTGACGTGATGCCCGGGGCACTGTGAGGATGCCACTTCCCCAGCTTGTCTGTCATCACTCCCTGCCACAGACCTCCCTCCCCCGGCATCATCCAAAAATCGAGCACCACACGGCGCTGAGGTGGTGCCCTTGTTCAGGCCTCTGCCTTCGTCCCCTCTGGTGGGAAGGGTCTCCCATTTCCCTGCCCCCTTGGCTAACACGAGACTTTCCACAGCGACCACACTGGAGGGTGAACGTTCCCGGGGTGGAGAGCGCCCAGCTACCCCACCCATCTCTTCACCACAGGGCCCCAAATGGAGAGGGCATGCCCCAAAGACCCAGCTCCTTGTAACTTCAGTGTGACCTCTCTCTACCAACATCGGCTTATTCCTTGCTGCTGGGACCACCCTTCAGGCAGCGTCCCTGTCCCTCCGCTGCACAGCCCCAGTCCCTGCAAACTCGCACCAACTCTGACTCTGGACCAGCTCAGCCCCGCTCTGTGAGGTGGCCTCATTAGTCACTGCCCTTTGCAGGGTTGGCAAGAAGGCTGGAGGCAGCACCTCAAATGCCTGGACCAGAAAGCATGCTGCACTGGAAGTCGGCTGGGTGGCATCACTGCCTGCCCTGCTGCTAGCTGCTGAGACCTTCAGGCCCTCACTCTGCAGCGTCCCCGGGCAGCTCAGATAGGCAGAGCCTTCCCAGCACCGATGGCCAAGGCCCAGAGCTCTAGCCTGGACGCCCCGAAGCTCCGTGGACACACTTGCCTCTGCTTCCCCAGAAGTGCTGGGGCACTTCCCCTTCGCACCAATGCCCGCCTCCTGCTGTGCATTCTTCTGGCTTCCTGAGAGTTTATAGACCAGTGAGCGGCAGGAGTTGCCGAAGGAGGTAAGGAAAGTTTATGGGACAAACATCTGAACTGAGGAGGGCAATCCAGTAAGTGCATTTTCCAAATGAAGAAAGAGGCAGAAAACACTCTACTTCGACCAGTGCACATTTGGACCAAACCCACACATTCCTGAGGCTTCATGAAATGAAGAGGCAGCAACAGTGAGACGCGATGGCCCCCGCCAAGACATGACCACTCGGGCCTCAGATGGGCTGTCCCCTACAGCGTGGCGCAGACAAGACACGCTGAGACTCGGGCCACCCACAAACGCAACTCGGCCATCAAAAGCACACTTCCTTCTGCTTCCAAAAAATATCCAACACTGCCTCCAAAAGGGCTGGGCAGGAATCAAGAGCACCAAGCCACATGGCAGGCTGCACATGGGGGACCGACTCACCTTCACGTGGCTCAGGTCCCCTGGCTTGCTGCCCTCAGGTGGATTCGCGGGTTTGCTGTCCACGCGCGGCCGAACAACCTGTCGGAAGGGACTGCACAGTGGGAAGCCACTCACGCTGATCCCATCTGGAAGGAAGGTGAGAACAGAGGGTAAGGAGGGGTGGCTGGGTTTTTAATGTAGAGAGCTGCTCAAAACTAAAGAGCAACTGGAAAGGGCCTCCAGTATCTCGTTCTTGCTCTGTCATGGGCTGATCATCCCTTCCTGGTGCGTGCTCTGTGAAGGCCCAGTCACACCTGCTGCAGAGGGCACGGTGAGCTGGGAGACACAGCCTGGCACTGAATTCCCCAGAGGGGCCTGCAGACTCCAGAAGAGCTAGCCCAGAGGCACAGCATGTGCAGGCCCTCTGACATAGTCACAGGACCAGGTGGGGAAGTGCTAGCACCAAGTGTCCCCCAAGGAGACAGGGGGCCAAGTGCCAGCAGCTTTGGGTGGGACCCCAGAGGATGGCACGATAAGTGAAGGGCAGCCTCACGGGGCCACAGCCCCGCCCTGGATCGCAACAGCCCTGTACTGGACTCAAGCGACACTTCTGCCCAGGGTCCTCGTCTAGGGTCAGACGTATCCCAGAAGGCAGGCTGTGTGCCGGGGCTGTGGGCAGGGACCAGACTGGCCAGGGGCCTGATGCCCACTTCTTGTCCATCTGGCTGAACAGCCTTTGCCAAGTCACTTAACCTCTTTGGGCTTTCAGTCCCTCATCCTGGAAGCGGGAACAACAGCAGCACGCAAACTGCAGATTACCTGGGAGAGTAACCAGTCACTGCACAGACAGGGTGCACCGCAACGCCTGGCACCCGGCAAGCACTCAGCAACACTCGCTCTTCCGTTATCTCCGCAGCTGATGTGAGTGCCTCAGAGTCCTGACAGGACTACCAGCTCCAGGACGGCAGCACGCCCGTCGCTTTCACTGCTATGTCCCCAACAGCAGCCAGCCTGGGCTCTGGCAGACCACGAGCCCTCAGTAACTAGGACGTGGCTGAAATAATAAACCACAGGGCCAAACCTGAGACCTGGTTTACCCACCTGACTGCCGATTCCATCAGCCCAGAGCCACATTCGACAACAACTCCTGGTTCGATGGATTTCAAGGCATGTCTCTGGGTGAGTCCCGTGCGCAAAGACTCAACCCCAACCAAGCCATCAGGTTCAGACAGGTGTCCTCTCCCCCTTCTCTCACTCTCGCAGTGCCCTGGGCTCAGCCATAAGACCGCCCCACTGCCCCGCCGCACCTGCTGTGGGGGAGCCAGCATGGCACACAACATGTGCTCCCCACTTCTCAGCACCTGGCCCGAGAACCAGGTCAAGTGTAGCCTGCAGTGAGCATGGAGCGGAAGGCCAGTGAACAGCCCTCGGCCCCCAGGTCACCCTCTGCCAGTGAAGGCCAGGTGCCCGGAGGGATTTTAACGCCACCTCTCCACTTGGCCTGGGACTCGGGCCTGTCACTCTTCCCTGGGGAACGCTCCCAGCATTAGCACACGGCGCACACACCGCTGGCTCCCAGAGGACGCCCCGCCTTGGAACTGCCGACCTATTTCACACCAGCAGTGGCACCGAAGGCTTCGCTCCTGCCAGGGCGCCGCAGGCAATGCGGCCGTGCGCGGTGGGGGACCGGCCACTGCTGTCTGCCCGGCACTCCTCCGCCCACCCCGCGAGGCCCTGGTGGGTGAGGGAGGCCCCGATCCAGCCACGGCCGGGCTGGCCCAGGGACGGACCAAAGACACAGGCAGTCCTTCCAGGCGGCGCCGTCTACGAATCTGGAGCCCTCCTTGAACCACCCGCTATGAAGACAGGGCCAGGCCTCGCTGCAGCTGCCCTTCCTGCCACACCAGAGGCTCTGAGCTGCACGGCCCACGGGCCTCCGCTGCCTTGGCTCTAACATGGGAACCAGCTCCAGGGAACCAATGAAAGACAGAAACCCACAGTGCATAACAGGCTAAAACTTTTATCTGAAATTTGCCTCTTTTTTGGACACAGATCTCAAAACCGCAGAGACCACAAAAACCTGCAACCTTCAAAGTCAGAAAACACTTTAGGGAGCTAGGCTTCTCCATGGACTAGAACAGCTGCTCCAGCCTTCTCCACCTCACGGCACACGCACACCAATCACTAACGTTCTGCGGCGCAACAAGCAAATAGACTGTATTTTTTGCCGACCTGCCAGAAACAGTAAGTATAGTTTTGACTCATGTACACGAATCGGCTCCTGCTGTGCTGGTTGCTGTCACCTTTCATTTGACAACTAAGAGGAAAGAGGTCGGTGCCCCGGACCAGACAGTCAGGCATCATGTTTTCTTCAATTCCGGTGGCACACCGGTTAAAAATCGCTGGACTAAGGGACCTGCTGTCCAATCCCACTGGAGAGGGAAAAGTCAGGCCCCGCCCCTGGGAGGTGGGAGATGAGGGGCAGCTGTGGAGGGCGGCGAGCGAGCAGCTAGTGAGCGAAGAAACCAGCCGCCGGGAGCCTGAGAGGGAAAAGCTCCCCAGCTGGGCGGGGCGGGGGCGGAATTCAATCTTTCGGCCAGTGTTTCTGCCAACACAGCCCGTCACAAATAGACCAGAGAACAGATTGGAACAACAATGAGTAGGAAAACAAGCCCAAAAAAGTGACAGACAGAGGAAGGCAGCCCAGTGGGAGGACGGGCGAGGGGGGGAGGGAGCACAGAGGGTATCCGGGAACCGCAGGAGTCTGGGAGCGCGTCGGGGGCTAAATCGAGCTTTTGGGGAGAATTTCACCGTTGCTGTTTATAGTGCTCGATCTTCCATTAAGAGCAGCTTTGTGGGCAATTCGGAAATACAATTTGGGATGCTAGAATAACGCCTCTCTCTCTAACTCAGCGGCAGCGCGACCACGGTGACGAGGGGAGGAGTGACAGCCGAAGGCACGATCTCTGCGGCGGGGAGGGGAAGCACAGCCATGACAGAACAGCCCTGCCAGGAGCGGTTGATGGCGAGTGTTTACTAGGTGCCTGGCACAGCCCCAGGCCCCACTGTGTGCCATCTAACTGGCCCTCACTCCCTGCGAGGCAGGCGTCATCTCACCGAGCGCATGGGCCAGGAGGCCGAGACGCCGGGGAGGTAGGCAGACTGCGCGATTCAGCAGGAGCAGTGCCAGAACGAGAGCTCAGGACCACCAGGTCTGTGGCCACCCAGGAGGACTGGGACAAAGAAGAGCCTCTGTCCTCACGGGAGCCTCCACAAAGCTCCCGGCCAGGCCGCCTGCAGTGCGCGGGAGTCCCACGGACCCACAGGGCACAGACCCCACCACGGGTGACGGCTCTCTCAGGGGTGGGTCCACTTCTGTGCAAAGAAGGAGCGACCGGGAGCCCCTCAAGACGAGCGAGGAGAGCAGAGACGCCTGCCCCGGCAGTGCCCGGGCCCGGCTGCACTTACAGGCACTTCTGAAACCCTGACGCCCAGGTCACAGCCCAGGCTCACCGAGTCCCACTGTCTAGTGCCGAGAGCTGCACGGAGCTGTCAACGACCCAGGAGGTCCCCGAGCACAGAGAAGTTCGAGACCCACCGGGCTGTGCTCACGGGCAGGCAGCAGAGAGGGCCTGGCAGTGGGAAAGACAAGAGCGATTCAGTAACCGCCGTCAAGGCTGGGGCTCACCTTGGCCGGCACTCACTCACGATGTGGACCAACCAGCCTGGCGACCGAGTGAAACGGCCTCAAGCGGGCGCACAGCGCACCTGCACACAAGTGAGCACACGAGCCGAGGCTCTCCTGTGGGAGGCGGGCTGGGAGAGCAGCGGGGCAGGTGAGGCAGCACCGGGAAGGGCGCGATCAGAGAGCATGCTGAGTTCCTGCACTAATACTTCGCAAACGAGCACATTCAGTCACGGTCACTTGGGCTCACGTGTCTGAACGAGGCCCGTTTTGATGTGTCTGTGACTTGTGCTGTTGACGGGGTGTCCTGGGACTGCAGGGGTTTCTGTCAGCATGTGCTTTTACTTCACAGGATCATCAGTGACGTGCCAGTGTTTAAGTGATATTTAGGGTAATTGTAGTTACTGCATATTTGACAACATATTAAAATATTTTGCACTGGGAAATAAAAAGAGAAACACAAGCAATTCAGCATTTCTGGAATGCAAACTGAATGTGGGAGGAGGCCGACCTGCTGGACAGAGCGGGCCACACCAGAGACCTCCCCCAGAGGCAGTGCAGCTGTGTGAGAGCTGAGGGACACGCCAGAGTACGCTTTCCAAAGAGGGCAGCGGGAGAAAGGGGGCAAAAGGGGCAACTGGGCAAACAGGCAGAAGATGACTAAACTGGCAAAGCCTGGATGCGTTCAGTGGTGGTGGGCAGAGAGGAGGGCTGGCAGTGCGCATCTAACCTGACGGGGTCTGGCGCCATCAACGGCGCGGGCTACCAGCAAGCCGACCCCTCCTCCCGGAGGAGCCGCCCGATTTGCTTCCCCTCAAGCCCGGCCGGCTGGCTGGGCAGCAGCAATGAGCACAGGCAGCTCCCAGGGCAGAGGGCTTCCACACCTGCCACCTTCCCGCAGCATGTCCCCTGTTGCTAATAAGTGGCAAATGCCTGAGTTTTCATTCTCTGTGGGTGGTCTAGAAAGTTACTTTTCCACCTGATTTAAATCAAAGGACTGAGTCACCCTCCCACCTGCAGGCTAGCGGTGGCCTGGGACAGACACCTCCAGTTACCAGATAGCCACCTGGACAAGAACTCAGCTCCGGGGAGGTGGGGGGCACTTCCCGGCTCCCCCCCGAGAGGCGCACAGGGGCTCCAGGCAAGCAGGAGCGGCGAGGAGCGGCGACCTCCCCCAAGCTGGTGTGAGTCAGAGGGCTGCCAGGCGAGACAGGCGAAACACAGAGACGCAGGTTGGCCCGTGCATGTGAACACTTCCTTTGGAACAGAAGCAGAGTGTCACCTAAGGAAGGCCAGCACAACCCAAAAATGGTGGCAGGTCCGCATTAAAATGCAGGTGTGGACTTCGGATTTCCACTCAGAGGGGCACCAGGCCTAGCAGACCACGGCTCCCACCCTGAAGGTGAAGGAAAGCTGGGAAAACTGGTAATGAACTTCCCCTGGACCGATCAGAGGACTGCATCACAGGGAGAGCTGCCTGAAATCGGCTGACAGGCACCACGGGGAGAGTAGGACTGGCATTAGCCCCCGAGGGCCTCTACCTGACCCCTCAAGAGCCGGTGAGAAGGCTCGGCCAAGTGTGCTCGCGCCGGCCCAAGGCCCCGTGTGGCACGGCTGTGGGGGCTGCTGTCTGCGTCACACAGGCTCTTCCAGCATGGACTCACTGTTGGGGGCCACAAAGCGGGACCCTGGGGAAGCTGACTGGTGCCGGTGGGAGGGGGTCAAAGCCTCCATCTGCACCAGAAGGGCAGGAAGACTGCAGCACGTGGAGGGCATGGGAGGGGACCCTGCCCCCTGCCCCACCTCCCCCAGGCTCGAGAGTCCTCAGGACAGGCAGTCGGGCGCAGGGATCAGGAGCGCAGAGAGGAGGCTGGCCGGAGTGGGAGCCATCTGACAGGTGGCAAAGTCTTGAGAAAGAATACACTTGGAAAGAGGAGAGTGGTCCTGCCTGGAGCCCTAATGGGGGAGAGGGAAAGAGCCCACCAGTGAGCGAAACTGGCAAAGAGCCGCTGTGAGGTACAGGGAACCGGGAGCTGGGGGTGGGGGTGGCAAACTCCAGGAGCCGGAACTGTGAGCCACCGGCCCTGCCCTCAAGATGGGAGTCATGCCCTGAGAAGGACCAGAGGCACAGGCGGCATCGCAGCAGGTGGACCCAGGGGCAGCTGAGGGCACAAGGCCCAGGCGGGCAGGCAGAGAAAACGCCCCCAGGAGGGTCGGTGGTCCTGCCCTCTCAGGGCTCCAGGAAGAGGTCGCAGGAAGAAGCTGGGAGGGACCTGACAGCAGGCCCTGACGCAGTGAGCATTCAGCAAAGGCATCCTGTCTTCTCTCTCCCTCTCCTATCCTCTCTACGCTCAGAAAAACACCCAAGTCACACTAAAATCCCGAACTACCTTCCAAAAGGCACGTCTGTGAAAGCCTCGGGCATCTAGGGACAGAAAAGAAAAAACAAATAGCATGGCATTAAGGTCCTTACTGCCTCTGCGATTCACGAAGAGTCACTGCTCTTACTTTTAAAGACTGGATTTCCAAAAACCAGCATTTCTGTCCCAGGAGAGCAGCAGACCAGGACAAAGGCAATGACTAGCGCCCCAATTTCGGAGCACAGTCTCAGGAAAGGGACAAGCTATGAAAGGGACTGTGGTGTGGCCCACAGGGGCAGCTCCCACAAAAAATCAGCTCCTGGCCACAGCGAAAAGCCGAGACATCCGTTACCACAAAATTCTGAAGCAGCGAAACAGAACGAAACGCCGAAGGCAAACGCGGCTCACTCTTCACACACGGCTCCAGCTCCGGGCGAAGAACTGAACTGATTCCGACTGCCCGTGGGCGGTGTCCGTCTCGGTGCAGCAAACGAGAGCTGTTGCGGGCAAGGGGAGACGCGTTTCTCCAGGGGAGAGAGCAACCTCTGACAAGAACTCGCCACCCTGCTGGGCCAGCTCCAAATTCCGTGCTGCGACCACACAGGGTCCTGCAGCAACGGCCTGCAGCCCCCCCCCGCACCCCACCTGACCCCTGAGCCCCACCCCCCATGCCTCCCACTTGAACTACCTCACCTGTCACCTACCACGCCCAGGTGAGCCTTGCTGGGGCCAGCCCTGCATCTGCCCACTCGCCTTCCAAACTGCTTTCGGAAACCCTCTGATACCTTCCACCAGAGCCCAGATGACCTCCCTGGAGGGCCGAGCCTCCGGTGCACTTCTCACTTCGCCGCGGTGAGAAGCACATTTGTTTCCGGGAAAAATCAAGAACCTGCCAGAAGAGGGATTCAGGCCAGCGGCATGGACAGCAGTCACCCGGCTCTCGTCGTGCTTCAGGGAAAGATGTGCAGAGCGAGGACAGGACTCAGTGGGGAGACAGAAGGGGCGGTCCAGGACCACACCCGGTCTCCTGGACTTCTGGGAAGATGGCCGTGGCCCGAAAACTATACGGGATATTAGCCCACCCCTCTCCGGGCAGGAGCTCCCACACACGGTTGGAGCCGAAACACCGGAGATCAGAAGCACTGGAGAGGGCAAGAGGAACAGTGTGGCTTCCCCGGCGTCCCCCATCCCCCAAGGCGGCCAGCTCAAGGCGGGGGACCCCTCCCACTGGTTCCTCCCGTGGGACAGCGAGGCCCGCGTGAGTGCCCAGCTCCTCAGGGTGCGGCACCTACTTCTCTCGTGCCCCGCTCACAACGCTGAGGCCCCAAAATGCCTTTTCTTAAACCCAGGCTACAAGTCAGGGCTGCAGGCGGCATCTGACCACGTGGCCTGGCCAAGCTCTTCTGCTCCAGAACACTCTCATGAAGACGGGGGTCGTTTTGTAAAACTACTTTACAGGGCCGCTGGAAAGGCTTACAGAAGAACGCAAATAAAAGTGGCAACGCCGTCCACGTTCCCGGCCTTCCATCCGTCTGCAGCCACACAGGCCCCGGTGTCCTGGGGTGCAGGATGGCTGTGTTCCGTGCCCTAAGTGTAAACCGTGGTCCCCGATCTCAGCCGCCACAGTTCATGTGAGCCCACGCCTGGAACACAGGGTGGGCCTGCGGTGGTCCACAGCGGGGATCTCTGAAACCGTCAGGCGGAGGCCACGCGTGGGTTCCTCCCAGCTCCACGGGGCCATGGATGGGCCTCTGCCACTGAGGGCACAGCTGTCTGCTGGCAGGGCTACGGCGGCCTCCCCACCCCTTGGACGGGACTACGCACGACAGCTCGCCGGCCACTGGCCAGACCCTGCAGGGTCCTGTGGGCCTCGGGTCCACCGTTCCCCTCTCTATAGCTCACCCTGGCTGTGGGCAGTGAGCCTCTGAGCCTTGAATTCTGCGGTTTTCGATGAAAACAACAGCCAGCGTGTCTATTAACCACAATCAATAAAGAGGACTCCCAACTGTTAACAACCATGTTCCTTTGCACATACAGCTGTGTCCGACCGGAAATGAGGCCGGCCTCGAGTTCACTAACCGCTTGGTCATCATTCCAGCCCTCTGTGGTCTGGTTTTGTTTTAAAAGAGAGACGAAGGGGTTCCCAGACTACAAATCCCAACATGCGATTCCCTTTCCAGCTTAGACGGGCAGAGAGAAGGCCCCGGGGCTCTGTAAGACAAGGCAGAAATGCGAGAGCACAGGGAATGAAGGCTCCTCCACGTGGCCTTCCATTCTGTTTCTCAGGGATAAGGTGCCACAGGGTCAGTGGCAGAAGTCACGGTCCCCTTCCCCTCACTCCTCACGGCCTCCCACAGCCCAGAGCTGGGCGTCTGCTGCCAGGCAATGCCCCTGGGGGGCAGGTCCCCGCACTTCCTCCAAACCCCCTTTTGGGAAAAAGGGAAGTGACGGCCTCTGTCACCCTCTGTCTCCTTAGAGAGTAACGCAAGCCAGTGGTGTACAGCGTCTACAGTCGGAAAAACCCCTCACCTGGTATCTCTCCAGGTCTAATGTTCAACCCACTTGACTCCTCAGTCGTGACCAGCGTGTCCGACAGTGAGCTTGCTTCCCTGCCGCTGTCACAACGCGGAGGCGTTTAAGTGCCCGCACTACCCAAGGGGCCCTGCGGGGTTCCCCGAGACCACCACAGAGAGCAGGAGAGAGCAGATTGTGGGACGTGCGCCGTGGCCGACCCAAAGGGCCTGCACTGAGGTGGGGCCAGGGGTCCTCTGTGTGGGTGCATCCGAGAGTGGAGCCCCCACCGAGAGGAGGGGGGGATGGGCAGAGATGCCACCCGCTCGCCCATTCTACAACACGGCTGCGCTTCTGCATCACAGCCCAGACAGTGTGGCTGTGAGCGGGATACGACAGAGGGGCCTGTTCCCCTGGAACTTGGCCTCTACAGGGTGGGGGCAGAGGGGCGGGAAAACCCAACAGGGCACCTCCAGGGACAAGTGCTGTGGAGTGAGTGAGGTGGCAGCACCACAAGGTCAGCGGGGGAGGGGGCGGCCTCCCCGCTACAGAGCCAGCTGAGCGGAGGCCTGGATGACGGGGCATGAGTCCTGCGGAATTGTGGGGACTGCAATCCAAGTACAAGAAGTGTGAGTGCAAAGGCCCGGGGGCAGGCCAGGCCGGGTGTGCCCCCAGGACAGGGTGGCCAGGGGACAGGGGACCCTCAGAGAGGAAGAGTCACGACCATAACCCCACTGTTGGGAACAAAACCCAGAACTGACCTCGTCTCTCAAGTTCCACTTGACATCATCACCTCCTGAGCATGCAGGCAAAGCTGGGAGAGAGACTTCAGTTCCCACACGGGGGACAGAGTGGGGGGGAGAGAGACAGGCACCCAGTCTATGAAAGCAAAGCCCCTTCACCGCTGACGGCCAGGCCTGCTGCTCCCTTGCAAGGCCCATGAAGCCCACCACTCTTCTTCCATGAGGAGGCGTCCCGGCTCAGGCGCACGTCACACACCAGCTAGGGAGCCCCTGCCGGAGCCTGCCAGACCAAGCCAGGCACACCATACTGTGCCCGAGTCTCGAGCACTCAACTCACACGGGTACTTTTCTGGATGACCCTCCGGGCAGCAGTGGGCCCACAATGACTACAAGGACAGGCTCTAGAGCCAGGCTGCCTGGGTCCGTAGCCCAGCTCTGCCACTTCCTAGCCGTGTGACCTTGGAAAAATTATTCAGCCGTCCTGACCAGCATGGCTGTCGCTGGGCACTGTCCACAAAGCAAAAGTCCACATTGATTTGATTCCCAGTCATTGCACATGTCTGGGTTGAGGGCCAGGTCCCGGGCTGGGGGCGTGTGAGAGGTGACTAATCAATGATCCTCTCCTCTCTTTTTCCCTCCCTTCCCCTCACTTTAGAAATAAACAAAAGTATTTGCCCTCTCTGTGCCTAGTGTCCTCACCTGTAAAATGGAGATACTGATAGTACCTACACAAAACAATACACGGTAACTAACGCTGGCCCAACCTTCACCACATGCCAGGGGAAGTGCAGACCCTCACCACAGCCCTGCAAGCGGAAGCACTGTCATAAATTAGAGGAGACTGTGGCACAGAGATGTCCAAGTCACCCACCAAAGTTCCACAGTAAGTTCTAGTAACAGAGTCTGCTGAGTGTCCCCAGTAATACCCTTCAACTTCACGTGCCCCCAAAATGCATATGCTGAAGCCCTAACCCCCACGAGACTATGTTTGGAGATGAGACCCATGAGGAGGTGAGGAAAGTTAAATGGAGTCATAAGGAAGGGGCCCCTCACCCCGTTGGCTGGTGTCCTCCTCAGAGACACCAGAGCTCCCTCTCTGTCACGTGAGGGCGCAGTGACACCAGGCAGCTGTCTGCAGGCCAGAGAAGCACCCCCAAGAACCAGCCTGGCTGGCCCCGACTCGCCTGCCACCAGCCTCCAGAACGACGGGAAATAAACCCCTGCTGTAAGGTGACGCTGTCTGGGGTCTGCTGTTACGACAACCTGAGCTAACTTATGCACCCCCACAGCCTCCAAGTGAGTGTGTGAATGCACACTCCAGAACTGGACATAAGTAATTCATGAAGTCTTACTCATAATCAGCTATCCCTAAGTATAAATTCCCATTTCTCCAGCCTCCAAGGCCTACGGAAACCGCCAGACTTTGAAGGAGAACTTCGTCGGCACCGCAGATCAGGTCACAGTAGGTAGCCTGGAAAACGCAGTCACTCCCTCGTCCCACTGAATTAGGGTGACCTCCTGGCAGATGAGCATGAAACAGAAAAGGGCGTGAACGAAGCGACCGTTTAACTAAGAAGCACTGTACTGCTCCCAGGCACACACAGCAGCTCACTCGGGTGACTAGGTGCCCAGGCGACGGCTCCAGCAGCTGCAGTCAGTGAAGAGCAAGCAGAGAGTGGGCAGCGGGCGCGGCAGCGCCAAGAGCGTCTGGGTGGGGACCACGCGAGCTGATCAAAACCGAGACGGGCTCACCATCGCTGAGGTCTTGAAGGAGGTTCTCCTGGCAGGAGAACTCCAGCTTCACTTTGATGTCGACAGTGAAAGTGGCCACCTTTCCAGGTCGCAGCGGAAACTGGGCAAGGGTTTCTTCTAGCTTCCAACTCAAGAAGTCTCCGTACAGTTTTTCTACAATGACAATAACAACAGTGATGACGGTGATGTCACGGAGGCAGCGTGAGGCTTACCAACCCCCCAGTAAATCCTGATGCATTCTCAGAAAGCCAAGAGAAACGCAAACAATTTCAAAGTTAGGAGTTCAGAGTACCGAGAAAACCCCAGAACCCCGGGTGTCGGGAGGCAATCACCCGTGTCCAGTGTGGGGCAGGAAGCCCAGCAAGGCACCAGGCATGGAGCCACCTTTGCAGCCCCTGGCGGCTGCCTCCCACCAACAAAATCAATACCCTCTGCTCTTATAAACTCAGTCAGAGTCCCGCTGAGTTTCTCCACAATCAGCGTTTTCTACAGCACACCACACTCAAAACACTGACCCACGTTCTGCCCTGGCTGGTGTGGCTCGGGAATTGAGCACTGGCCTGCGAACCAGAAGGTCACCAGTTTGATTCCCAGTCAGGGCACATGCCTGGGCTGCAGGGCAGCTTCCCATCTGGGGGCATGCGAGGGGCAACCAATCAATGTATCTCTTGCACACTGATGTTTCTCTCCCTTTCTCCTTCCCTTCCACTCTCTCTAAATATAAATAATTAAAACCTTAAAAAAACAACAACGATCCACGTCCAGCAGACAAGCATTTGGGCCCCGCCTGCTGCGAGTGCGCACCCCAACACCCCAGGAACGCTGGCGTGTCCTTAGGCCGCCCAGCCACCCGCCAAAGCAGTGTCGGCCAACCCTCTAAGAAAGCCCAACCCCAGGGAGACACTGAGGCTCACAGAGATGCTAGCAGGCTATTTCTGAGGCGCAGGCGTCAGGAGCCAGCCACTCTCCCCGATCCTTTCCAGTGGGTGGCAGGAACCGGGGCAGGGATCGCGGGCACGTCCAGCTGAGCCAACGTGCATAGGCCCCACATATGGAAATGCCTCAGGAAGGGCAGCCTGGTCCCTTACCCGCTGCTCCTCCCCTGCCCTTCCTTCACCCCTGGGCCCCAGTTACCCGCCCACACATGCTAGAGAGTGCCCTGCCCACTCCCTGGGAGAGTGCATTCCAACTCCAGGGCACCTTCCCAGTGATGCCCCCCCAATCTTGACCCCTGGGCCTGGACACACACCCCTCCTGTGGTCCCCAGGCAGCAACAAATAGAGGGCAGGCACTGGGGTTCACCTCTGAGGCTCACCGCCACCCCGAGAGGCAGGGTACCGTGCGGGTACAGACATGGCTGGAGAACACAGCTGCCTGAGTTCAAACCCTGGCTCTAATTGGGTCTCCTTGGAAAAGTTACCAAACTTCCACATGCCTCAGCTTACTCTCCTATAAAACGGGCGCCATGAAGAATACATGAGTTAATGAAAGTACTTAGTAGAACAGGAACCCGCCAGTGTGGGTGCCCCCTCTGACTCCTCAACCCTGGTTTCCTCACCCTGACAAGGTCACCCCCGCACACCCGCAGCCCCGCACCAGGCAGCACGAGGAGCAAACAGTCCCTGCAGAGGGCCTGGCCCTGTGCTGGCACTCGGGAGGGGCACGGCCGAGGTGGCTGCCATCAACAGCCCTCCCATTTCGGGACGCACAGCCCTGGCCCCCGGAAAGCACTCAGCAAGCACAAAGGCAGAACAGGCAGAACAGACCAAGAATTCTAAGACACGGATTCAGATCTAGGTTCAGAGCAGATGGGAAAAGTTACATGTAAAAAGCAGAACGCCAAACAGAACGTACCGCAGAACTCTGGCTGCAGAAAAACACTCACACAGACAGCAAGAGGGGACCAACACGAACACAGACACGACACCGGAGGCCCTCCACAGCAGGACAAGCTCAGATTTTGTTGCACACTCCAAACGCCTTATTTCACGCCAGGATTTCTGCTTGACCAATTTTCCCCAAGCCACGCCTGGACCTGCCTCCAGGCAGAACCGAGGGGGCGCCCATGGCTGTGCCTGCCCTGGTTTCCCACGATGCTGCCGTGGCGTGAGGAGGGCACTACTGCCGTTGAGGAACCCACAGCACCCGTCCTGGAGGCTGGGCCAGCCTGGCACGTCCCCGCCGGATGCCTGGCTCGCCACACCCGCCCTGCTCGAGGCAGGAGCACAGCGCTCTGGCCCTGCGGGCTTGCTTGTCTTCCTTTGTCCTTCTCCGTCCGGCCCCGCTGGTCAGTATAATGTCTCTGACTTTATTGAATGACCTGGTTTTATCTCTACTTGCCACCCTCACACCTCTCCCTCCTATACAGTACGGCCCTGTGGTCCACGGTGCTCCCTGACCCCGCTGGACAGGTATGCGCCATATGCTCCCCCCGAGCTCCTGGAACAGCTTTACAAGGCAAGCACTGCCTCCCTATCGTCCCAGAAGAAAGCCGAGGCACAAAAAGGACAAACAGCCAGTGAACGACGAAGCCGACACCGAAGCGGGCTTTCTGCCCACAAGCTGCCTGTGTCTCCTGACCAAGAAACAGAGCACCCGCTTGTGAGAGGTGCGCGCAGGCCCGAGGCGCTGAACCCACCCGAAAGCACTGGTCGGCGGGTCTACGGGATGAGACCCAGGTGCATGCCCCCGAGCCTGAGAACATCCTCTTCATCCTTTCATTCGCTCAGAGCATTTCCTCGGGTCCATGAGTGGAAAGAGCCCCGGGACACAAGGACGCATTCCAGCTCCATCACCTCCCTGTGCATGCTCTCCACGCATCATCAGAACGCCGATTTCACAACGGCGCTGAAGGAAGACGACAGACATCACTGAGCCAAACCAGCTTCAAGCCCCTACCTTTGGTGGTGAGGACTTTCGAGGTGACTTCCAGCTTCTCCAGTGGCTCCACCCCGATGTTTTCCAGCGTGATGACCAGCCGCTGGGTCTCTCCGTTGCGCAGCTGCACTGATACATTCGTAGATATTTCGTCCCCAGAGGAAGGCTGCAGTGACTGCGCCGATCTGTGAAAACAGTAACATAATGACACACTTTAAAAAGAAAGGAGAAAAGAAAACCAACGGCATTTTAGAGTCGCTCACATCACCGCACTTCCAAAGTTCAGAAGTGTGGGCAGGGACCCTTGGCTTTGAACAACGCGGCAGGCCGGAGCACTGTTCACAGGCACCACGGAGAGCTCCGCATCCCCACACTATCTGGTCCAAAGCACCGGAAAGAAGGTTCCAGACAGCGCTGGCCTCACACCTCTGCTGTGCAGGGGAAGAGCTGACATTTAAACGTCAGGCTTACGGAGCCGGTCGTGCCCCACCCCAGGGGCCGCGGGGTCCAGGCTCAGGCAGAGGATCTGCTTTTTATGTCAATTGAAGAACCCCTTTGCCTAAGCCAAGGCCATAAAAAATCTCTTCTCAAATTATTACACTTTTAGCTCTTATAGTTAGTTCTGCGATCCCTTCCAGGTTCACTTCTTCCACGTTTCATTTTATTCCCCAATCACATGATGCCTCCTTGGTGCCGGGCACCATCAGCAAGCAAGCAGCTGCACCACGCGTGCACCTACCTGGGCAGAGACGTGCTGATCTGGAGTCTGGGCAGGGCTGGGACGACCTCCACTGTGCAGCCGCTGGTCTTCACTCCTGGGAGGTGGTCCAGCAGACAGTCGCTAAAGACGCCAAAGACAGTGGTGTGGTAACCTGGGAAACAAGGGGAAAAGCTTCACACGGGACGGCTTCGAGCCTCACGCCCACACCTGAGGGCAGCCCCCAGCAGTGAGAAGAGTCTGGGTCCCTGTCCGAGGACCCAAAGTGAGGTCAGGCCCACCACCTGCGAGGCCCCAGACTCAGCCCTACAGACCCTCAGTTTCCTCCGATGGAGCGTGGAACTGATCACGGCACCTGCGTTCCTGCCCCCCCGAGTCTTTATCAACTGGAAATCTCTGCACAACTTGATAATTCTGGCTCATCCCCCCACTGACACGCGTTGCAAGCATATTTATCGGTAAGTGAGGATGAGGCCAGTACTCCTTTCTGGGACACAATGTGACTTAAGCATTGGAGAAATGACTCAAAACCTTCCGTCGAGATGAAAGTTCAAGAGCCAACTGTTATTACCACTGCTACGTGATATGGCAAATCTGCTGGCCGTGTACGAGGCCTACAACTTAAGAGTAGCCAATTTTCCATGCAAAAAACACACCCTGGGTTAGATAAGCACCGGAAATTGTCCAAGCAAAGCTTTACAGCGGTGTCGTCGGAACTTTGGAGAGAAGTGCTCTCAACAGCATCACTGTGTCACAAGAGGGGACAATGCCCAGAGGTTGGCACTACAACGCCAGGGGACCGGACAGGACAGCAGTGAGGCAGGAGAGCAGGCCGGCCAGTGTACCTGTCCTGAAGCAGAGAGGGATTCCCCTTACCGTTCACGGTGATTGTTCCCGTTGTCTGGGGCACGCCAACAAGCGTCACCGGGTAAAGTCCAGACTCGGCCGGAAGGGAAAGTGCCGCAGGAAGAGACTCAAACTCCACTCCACTCGTGAGGAGCCCCTAGAACGAGCACCGGGCCACGTGAGCAAGCACAGCCCACACGCACCATGGGACGGTGGGATGGCCACTCTGAATGAGCCGTGGCCCAGCCGCTCACGGGCCAGCGCCAGGGCTGCTGAAGCGCAGTGACATCTCTGAGATGCAGAGAACAGTGGGGACAGGCTGCACGTGTGACTAACCCAAATAGCCTTGAAACAGGATGCACCGTAGATGCTCAAACAAGTCCATCTCGACGCTAACTCTGACTGCTATTTTTTATTTGGTATTTGGGTTCGGTGTTTTACCAGAATGGGAGTGCAAACAAAAAAGGACAATCATGAAGTGCAAAAAATATGTCACCCATCAATCTCCCTCCGGGGCATCTACGAATCATCGACTACGCTTGACAGCGAATGAGACGGACTCCGGCCCCAAGCAGGGGCCTCACAGCCAGAAGCGATGCAGGAGGTCAGCTCAGCACTCGTCAATATGGTGACGGACGCGCTGCCCAGCACAACAAGGCCAGAGAAAGAAACGAAAGTCATGCGACAACTATCCACAAAAGACAAACTGGGACCACAGAAAACCCTATGGAGCCCAGGCTGGTATGGCTCAGCTGGATGGAGCATCGTCCCACAGACTGAAAGGTCACAGGTTTGATGCCACGTACTCAGGGCACGTACCCAGGCGGCAGATTCAATCCCCAGCTGGGACACGTATGAGAAGGCAACCAATTGACGTTTTTCTCTCTCCCTACCCCACTATCCTTTCCTCTCTCTCTAAAAGCAATGAAAAAAAATGTCCTCAGGTGAGGATAAAACAATTAAAGAAAACTCTACGGAACTTACAGCGAAATTTAAACTAGCGAGTGCAGCTAGCAAAGTGGCCAAGCAGCAAGAGCCGCTGGCGCTGTGAGGCCGACGCCCACACGGGAGGAAAGGACACAGGCGTGGCATGGAGGGAGGCGAGAGAGGCCCAGCGGGGACGGACTGGAAAGGGAGGCACCACCGTGAGGTCGGGGTCTATAAAGCCTGTGTTTATCTGTGTGTACGGGCATGCATCTAGACACGCATGTGCAGATGCACGCATGTAGGTCCACACAGAAGTGCATGGCTGTGTGTACACTCATGCGCAATTTCCCTGACCATCTACAGAAAGCACCCAAAGAGACACCCCAGGGGCAACCAGCACCCCGAGCTGGGTCTGAGCGGGCACGGGAGGTGCTCCATCTAACTGTGTCAGGCGGGTGTCAGGCGGGTGTCAGGCGGGAGTGGAAGCAGAGCCCCGCTAGATGGCTGTGGGCTCGGCGAAATGTGGCGGCATTTTCTTTCTTCTTAAAATAGCAAGTATGGCCGACAGCGAACATTCTCTAAGTGTGAGTGGTGGACATATGAGTGCTTCTTATGTCGTATGTTTGAGATATTGCATAACTTAATTTTTTAAATCCTGACCAAGATGTGGGGGGGACTATCTCTTAGTGGTAACTCTTATTTTATTCTTTGTTCTTTCTAATTTTTGATAAAAAGCACATATTACTTCTTTTTTAAACCAAATAAAAATGAAAGCTACTTTTTAAAGACAAAACCTGTGTGAGAAAAAGCAGGGGGCACTTGACACTTTAACCACGTTGGGGAAGATTCTCTAAACAACGATCACTCCCTCTTTAGGCCAAGATACAGAAAGTCACGGGAAAGGCCTGGTCAAGAGACATACAGCAAGGCCAGCAGGGTCCTGGGCCACGGGAGGGGCGGCCTCACCCTCAAAGGCCCGTCCTCTGAACAACCTCGGGCTGCCAGCTTCACATGCAGCAAGCTGCCCACAGACCCAGGCGTTAGGGAACCATGCCGTGAGCTGGAGGCCCAAGCATCACCCTACACACCTCCCGGTCCACCTGGTGAGCTCTGGCTCGTCAGCACTCGCAGCTGAGCCATCTGTCACCTCTCTGACTCTGCCCGCGGGCCCCGCGGCACCTCATGCACCACCCCCGCCACAGCACTGACCACCATCACCGCAGGGACCAGGTCCCTGGTGCCTCGTCCAAGGCCTGACATGTGGTGCGGGCACACAACAGGACGCCGGCACGAAGCACAGCCTCTGCCCCTGAACATGAGTCCTAAACTCCAACTGTCTCAACACCATCCCCTGAAGGCAATGACAGGCACGAAGCACGGCTAGCTGTTGACATGCACAGAGGGGACTGCAGAAGCGGGGCCCACACGGCAGTGGCGGTGGCTTTGCCCTGGGGTCACCAGACTTAGCTCGGAGAGCCAGGACAATCTCCCCCCCACAGTGGGCTCGGGGAGTGCGCCCACCAGACAGCACTCAGAGCGAACCCTGGGCGCTGGCACAGCGCACCCGTCTCAATGCCGGGAGGAGCTCGCGGGAGGCAGTGACACAGCATCCGCCCTCTTTCCCCAGGGCTCTCCGCCCTCAGCCCCTGTCATCCCGGCGTCCCGCAGCAATGAAGTGACAGATAATCTCACATGGACTGCAACACAGTCATTCCAAGTCTCATGTCTAGCCAACTAAGCTCTGCGTGTGTCCCCTCAGAAGGGACTTTGTCCAGTGACTCAAACGTTCCCCGAGTCCCAGGCACTGAAGTAACAGGCACGACAAGATGTGCTCTTCACTCAAAACGGCTTATAATCCTTGGCAAAACAAACACAAAAACAGACACATCCCAGGGTGTGTGCCTCGAGTCTTAATTTAAAAACATGTTTTAATGGCAAGCTGCTACTCAGCCCCGAAGGGTCAAGCAACCGGGATACATACCATGTTCTCCACGCGCAGTTCGAAAGGCATGGGGTTGTACACCATCAGCTGGACTTCGCACACATCTCCTTGAACCCACTGGAAATCTGCAAACACACACACCCAAGAGCCCGTGTGTCAGCCGGTCGGTCTGCACAGGTCACGTGTTTCAGGTTCGTCCTCCGGCAACTTATGTTTCTGGTGACACGGCGGGGGGGGAGGGTGTCACATCGCCATGAAAGAAACAATTCGCAGCTGGTTTTCCACCAGCTTTTTCGGAAACTGAGCAGCCATCCCCGCCTCTGGGATGCTCTGCAACAGATGGTTCCTGCCACCTTCGGCAGGCTGATTGATGCCATCAAGCCAAATGCAGCCCCACAAAACCGGAACCAACCCAGACAGCACCGTGCCTGGTGTGGAGCCAGGGGCTGCCCAGACCTTCATGGGCCCAGAGGGGGTGCGGTCAATTTTGACTGGCACACATCTTGATTTCCCTCCCCTCCCTGACCTCCCAGGTCCACTACAGTTCAACACCTGCAGGAGGCAGAATTCTGAGATGATCCCCAAGATCCCCCAGCCTGGTGTAGATGGCCCACATGACCCTCTCCCCCGAGTGTGAATATGAGGACTCTGCAGATGTGATTAAGGTCTCTGATCAGTTGACTTTGAGTTCATCAAAAGGGAAAGCATTCTAGGTGGGCCTGGTCTAACCAGGTGAGGCCTTAAAGGGACCACAGCATACCCTTTCTGAAAGAAAAGACTCAAAGCAGGAGGGGCCGATCGGTGTGGCTGCGTGGCAAAGACCCAGGGCGGCGTCTCCGAGCTGAGGGCCGTCCTGACTGACAGCCAGCAAGAGAGCGGGCCGTCAGCTACGCGACCACAGGGAGTAAACTGCAAACCTGAGGGAACCTGGAAACAAGTCCCCGCCCTGATCCAGACAGGAACACGGCCCCGGCGGACACCCGGGTTTCAGCTCATGGGGCCCTGAGCGGAGGGCCCAACCTACACGTGCTGGGCTGCAGATCCCGGAAACTGGGTGAGGACTCACTCATCCTGTTGTAAGCCACTACACTTCATACAAGCAACTTCATACAAAGTAAAGGACAACCAATGCAGCATCCCTGGGCGCTCCCATTGCCCCTCCTCCCTGTGAGATAGTCCACGAGGCTAATCAGAAAGGCCCTCCGACTGAATGTGCGTGGGGCGTGAGCTGGGTAGGAGGCACTAAGAAGCGGGGCATCGCGTGCTCTCCATAATGACCTGGGGAGAGAGGTATCATCCTCCCCACTGTCACAAGGCAGGTAGGTACTCCAGGTCCGAGCAAGTAAGAAACCCTAGGACTCACAACTAGCCAACGGGATGCCAGCCCAGCAGTCTGAAGGCAGAGGTGTCTAGAACGGACCCAGGCTAGAAGGGCTTTCTCCAGAGTAGTCACAGATTAGAACCCCTCAGCTCCCACAGACCTTCCAGGGAGACCCTGCCTGTTCCAGCTGGAGACCAGCCCCAGCACCAGGTGCCTGGCACAGAGGCTGAGCCCAAGCTCTTCCGAGGCTGCTCTAACCCTCCCAGCCCCCTAGCTCAGTCTCCTCCCTCCCCACACTGCCTCTACACCCCTGCACTCCCACCCCCAGCTGTGAGAACATCCAGGGGAGGCTCACGGAAGCTACCCTCCAGAGCACTCGAGGTCCCTGAGCCTATCCCTGATGGTGCTCGTCAGAGTCAGCCCGTCCTCACAGCAGAGGAAAATGTCCTTTGTTCTAAACCTTGCTGTACCTGGTGGCTAAGGACTGCCCGTTTTCTCTGTCCCAAACCAAAGCATTTTCCAGGGCTTCTGGGAGGACCCCTTTGCATGTGCACAGCCCTAGTCTACTGAAGCAAACACTGCTCCCCTAACTGCTGCCTGGAAGAGGGTCTGGTCTGCTCTCCACCTGAGTGCATCGGATGGAGCCCGTGGAGCCCCTTCCTCGACCTTCGGTCCCGGGAACCGGGACGAAGAGCAGCCGATGGCCGTCAATCACCCGTCTGAGGCAGGCTCTTGCCCTGTGCCACTCTGACTGAGCGTGTTGTCACTCCGGGCTAATAGCGTCATTCGGTTGCTCTTGGGGACAAGCTGGTCTCCTCCTACTGCACTGTAGGCACCTGTCAGGCAGGGAGCACCCTGATTTCTCACCACGCCCCCAGCACCCAGCAACGCACATGAAACTGCTGCTCGACACCTTACCCAAAAGGCCACCAGGCGCTGTGAGAACATGTCTCACGTGACCCTCACAAGGACCCTCTGAGTTAGCTCCTCCTGTGCCCACTCTAAATGACACAACCGCAGCCCAGGGAGCGTGACCACCTGTCCGAGGGGATGCGGTGGGAGTGACAGCTGCAGGGCCAGGTGACAGCTGAGCGCCTCTGACAGCTGCGGCCATTTCACTGCCTCTGGGCGGCTGTGACCTGAGCTCCACACCTGGTGGCACCACCAAGTCCAAGCTCTAAGTACACAAGGCCCTTCATGCCCACGGCGCTCCAGCGCAGGACGTCACCTTTGCCCAGGAGCTCACTCGGACGCCAGCGACGCCAGCACAGTGCACACAGAGCGGCCGGTGTGTTACTCCAGGCTGGGCAGGAAAACGGCCTCTAAAGCTGCCTGTGGCTTCCCCTCTGCACCCACGCCCTCCGCTGTGAAGACAGCCCCCCTGATTACAGGAAGGTCCCCCTGTGCAGACTGGAAGTCTAGGTGAAGGATGCACGATTCTTCAAACCTCCAGGCACGTCCTAGCTGAGGAGCACATTGCCAAAAAGATAGAAGCCACAGAATATAAATTACACTTTCCTACCCATGGGTATTCAACAAATAGCACGCATTTTGGCTGACGCTTCTATTATATCTCAGGAAAAATCTCGTGTCATCCACTGAATTTATCCTCAGCCCAAGTGAGGAGGTGCCTCTGTTGTGATGAGGAGACAGATCATGAAGGGAAATTCCCTGTGGGGCTTGGCGGCAGGGACCGGCTGGAGCCTGAGCTCCCCAACCCTGGGCTGCTCCCTCAGATCCGCCGCCCTAACTCTCCCATCTGTGACTTGGGAGCAGAACGCCTGCAGCATCCTGCATCCTGAGGTTAAGCCCTCTGAAACACAGAGAGTGTTATTTTCATAAAAAGAGGAAAACCAGAAAGGCAGGGCTGGCTTCCCAGGTGCTGACCCTGCAGCCACACAGCCCCAGGCACTGAGGGCCCTCATTTGTCCTTATCCCCCAGCCCATCCTGAACCTGAGGCAACCTGTCACCTTCTCTGACAACTCAGAGGTCATGCCAGGCCTTGGAAAATCACTCTGCTCTCCACTTACCACCTTCTATAGTCTGCGTAAGTCTCGGCTAATAGAGGTCTTCTGGTTTCTATAACTTAACAAAAATATCACCTTTGGTGAACTAGATTTTTAAAAACCAGATCTATGGCAAGTGCCCAATGGAGGCAGCAAACAGACAAGCTGAGAGGAGAGCCTGCTTGGTGCAGAGTGGGAGCGGGCACGTGAGGGCGCAGGCACGTGAAGGCCCGGGCGCGTGGGCGTGCGTGGTGCCGCTCGAAAGCCAGGATGCGCGGTCCTACCGATCTTCTTGCTCCGCTCCTCCCCGCGGCTGTGGGCAATGATCGGAGAGTAGATGAACGGGCTCTTGGTGGACACGCTCTGACCCAGCAAGCTTTTCATTTTCTGTGGCCGCAGGTTGGCAGGGAGGTTCAGCAGTTCCACACGCCTGTAGTTTCAAATGGAGCAGAAAAACATCACTGCCTGGTGAGCCTGGTTTCGGCGGAAGTGCCACAACACAACATAGCGCGTGTTGGAAGACAGACACCAGCCAACAGGGGAACCGAGGGAAAGCGGCAGCAGTCGCAGGGGGCGGACGCACAGAATGCTGCGCGCTGCGGCAGGGACGTCCCGGCCCAGCTGACACCCGAGCTGCGCTGCCCACCGCTGCGTGCCTTGCGCAAGTGCCCGCGGTCCCTGGTCCAAGGCCTCGCGTCTCTGAAATGCAGCGAGGCCCTCAAGACGGTTGTGAGCCGGTTGTAGAGGCTCCCAGCAGGGTGGCTGCCGCCCGCTGGCTCGGGCTCCCTCTGCCCTCTGCCCCTCCCCTTCCTGCCAGGCAGCACAGAGGAACGGCCAGCGCTAAGATCCCAGGGTCGGCATGAAGGTTAGCAGTGCTGTCTGCTCTACGCTGGGGAATGGCTGAGTCGCCATGGGCAAGCCCGTACCTCACACTGCTCTCCCAGCTGTGAGGGCTGCTCATCCACACTCAGGCTCACAGCCATCAGCCTGCGTTTACTGGGGACTTACTAACCTCGGGAGCCTGCGCGTTCCGGCCCTGCGAACCACTGCGCACCTGTCACCTCAGTCACTCATCGCCACCCCTAACCGGCTTGGGTGCTGTCACTGCTGTCTCCGTATCACCCATGAGGGGACGACCCACAGAGATTAAGAGTACAGCCCGCGTACCACAGTTAGGAACTGGTGACAGCAGGAAACGCCAACACTGCTGGACCGCAGCACAGACGACCTCCCAGGCGGGCAACTGGGCAAGACGGGTTAGGATCTGGGCTACTCCACAGCCTGAGAGTGAGATGGGGGGAAGGCAGGGGAGGTGTGGCAGGGACATAACTGCTCAGGCTCCTCCTGTCCCTGCCACCCGTCTCTCTGCAGGAGGGGAGGCCCACCTCGGGCTCCCAGGGGAAGCAGCATGCCAGCCCCAGGGCTCTGTCCCCACCGCGAGGCAACCCTGCAGACCAGGCAGGGAGAAGCAGAACACAAGGTGGATGTGGCCTGGGCCACCCCAGGACCTCAGGTGAGCAGCCGTGGAAAACTGCCCAGCACGCATCAAGCGTTGTGCGGGCGAGCGAGAAACCTTGTTGGCGTCAGGGTCAGTCTTCCTGCACCAGCACAGGCCAGACTAATCAAGAGCCCCTCAGAGAGTGCCTCAAACCACCGCCTCCCAGCCAGAGGGCGTCTCAGATACCTGGGGCAGCCCGGTCACGGCACTGGCCCCACACCGTACTCGGCACATGCTCCGGGCCCTGGAGAGTTGGGGTGGCACGCAAGGTTCTCACCTGTCTCCACGATGACCCAAAGCAGTGGGTGGTGCTACCAAACCAAGCCCTCGACGCCAGGGGGCATATTTGCGCACCCTGACCCCGTCAGGGTGCTTCTACCATGCAGGATCAGAATGACTGCATTGGCTGCCTGCTTCCGCTCACCTGTGAGCTCCCCAAGGACAGGGCACCAAGGGCCTTGCCCATCTCTAGCCCAGCGCCAAGTGCCAGTCTTTAACGCAGACAGAGCTCTCAGTAAATGTTCAATGAGTCAGCTCCCCAGGGCCGAGCTTCAAAGTCGGCTCACAAATCTGTCAGAACTAGATACACAAAGCTAAGCACTTCATCGTGGACAGCTGCAACCCGCAGCCCTTTGTGAACGTGCAAACACGCCCCGCCCTGGGCCCACGACGAGCATGCCTTCGTGCTGGCCGAGACGCCGGTACATCTCATGTCCGCGCGCATCCAACCGAAGGGACACCCGGCCCCAGCGCTCAGTCCGCTGCCGAGCAGGCTCCGAACTAGCATGCAGACCTGACCACGGTCCGCCCAGGCCCATCGGCTCACCTCCCTGGACCTCGGGCTTCTCCCCTGTGCAGCAGCCACGGCAAAAGCCGCCAGGCACACTGTGCAGAGGGAGGGCACCTCTCCCCGGCTCCACTTCCCGGGGGGACGGACATCCTTGCAGTAGCAGCGACAGCCTCACTCTGCCCCATCCTCTCTCTTCCTAAGGGAGGTGCTCAGGTGGGAAGAAGACCCAGGGTGCTCGCTGCTCAGGCCCTCCCCCTGGGCCCGCCTGCTGTCCTGCCCTCCGCAGGGACAGGAAGGGGCCTGGTCACCTGACTTTGCCAGAGGCTGCGGTAACATCACCCAGCCAGACCCGAGCCACACTGTTCACTGTCTCTTCCACCTGCCCGAGACAGGTGTGTTTTTCTTCTATATTCCAAACTCAGGGACACGTGGGGAGTGGTCCACAGTGGGATCTTCAAACCCTCCCAAGTTCCTCTCAGGAGCAAGTGAGTTCATCTATGTGAGGCACCCATCGCAGCACCTGACGCAAAGCAGGGCTCCAAAGCCCGTCCACCCCCACCGTACAGCCGCTCGTGAGCGAGTATGGACAGCCAAGGCAAGGCCCTGCAGCGAAGACGGCAGCCCTGGGCTGGCGTGAGGGAGCTACATCTTGGCCCCACCCCTGCGGCAAGCCGCTGCTAATCTCGGACCAGGAGGGGTCCACGGAGCCTCCAAGTGCTTCCACCTCCTCACAACACGAACAGCTCTCTGCTCCACATAGCGGTCACCACCTGAAAGTGAGGTGCTGTCTGTGATGCCTCGGGACCATCCACACAAGCACAGAGCTCCCAGATCACAGAAGGTTTAGAGCATGCACCGAACGCCTGGCCGCTGTGGCTTGGTTGGGTGGCTCGTCGTCCTGTAAACCAAAAGGTCACACAGGTTGGATTCTCGACCAGGGCGCACACCTGGGTTGCAGGTTCGGTCCCCGGTCGGGGTGCATATGAGAGGCCACCATGTTTCTCTCTCACATCAGTATTTCTCTCCCTCTCTCCCTCCCTTCCCCTCTAAAATCAATTTTTTTTAATATGTAAAGGAATTTGGAGAGCATGGTCAGCCAGACAAGTAGGGCAACAAGCGATCATGGCATTCATTCATAATCCAAAACTGAGCACCACGGTCTCTTTATCCCCTGTCCCCCGGGAAAACGACCACTCTGACCTAACAGAAACAATTCACAGAGCACGAATCACACAGAGCTAATAACAGTGTACCTGTTCTACGAAGCCGCTGCCAGGAAAGCAGGGTTCCAGGGGTGAGACATCCAGAAGAGAGTTATTTCTAGGGATTCTACTTGGAGACTGGTGACATTTTAAAAACCTGACTTCTCAGCAAACTGTTCGCTAATTGGGACCGTGCAAAGCCACGCGGCACACTAATTAGGAAAGTGATACAAACTAACTGGCAGAGAGGAGCAACTTGCCTTCCTTTCTTGGCTTTTAATCCGCCAACCTTAGTAACAGCACAAACAGGTAACCCAAGAGCCTGCTGGAGAGCCCTGCACAGGTGGGCCGTGACTAAAACTGGCCACATCCGCCCCACATTTGGGACAGCACGGAGGCTGCCACCCTTCTGAGCCCAGGAATGGCAGATAGACTGGACGGGCACGCTGCGCCAGCCAGGCCAGCCATGCAGGACCACCTCTTACTCCTGAAGCTACTGCACCCGTCTTACTTCCTCAGAAGGCTCTAGGTCAAGAGGGCCCCAGGGAGGCTACGGGCTTGGCGATCGTATCAAGTGTTAAAGAAGATTCTCGACAGCAGGGGACCCTGGTGGGACCTGGGAGGCTGGCTTTGCTCCATTTCATTCATTCACTGAGGAGACAGCCCTGAACACCCCGGCTGGCCAAGCCCCTTTCCGAATGAACACCTGCACTCCTTCCTCAAACGGTGTAATTAACTTCAGAGTTCATGTTTCAAAAGCACTGAAACCACTCAAAGCCACTCAAAGCTCATCTGACTGGAGGGCTGTGACCCTTGTCAATAAAACAGCCTCATTACCTCTAGAGCTCTTTGCTGGGTTGAAGCAGCTCAATGTTGGCTCATCAAAAAAAAATAACTTCAGCCAATCCCTGCCCCCGACCCCACACCAAAGAGGTCCCCTGGTTTCCTGCACACGGGGTCTGAACACACTCCCATTTCCTCTTCAGTAGTTCACGACTGGCTGTATGTGAACAGTCTGCATGACCACTGGGGCGTGAGAGTCTGGGGTTGGCTTTTATGTGCGCGATCATTTTGTGGAGCATTCTGTAGGGAATTAAATAGGATTACTTAGCGTCTCAGAGCTTTAGCTGGACTGTCTTCTGCTCTAACTCTGGAGAGCAGTGACTGGGTGTGGTCGGGCAGCCCCTGGCACGTGGGCTCACACCGGACTGTCACCAGAACCCTAGCACCTGCCCCTGGACATGCACATCTCAGGCAGCCAATAAATACTGGTTCCCTGAACGTTAAGGTTAAAATGGGAATGGCCCTGGCCAAGCGACTCGGTTGGTTGTAGCGTCATCCCGTACACCAGAAGGGTGTGTGTTCGAGTCCCAGTCAGGGCACATATCTAGGTGCAGGTTCGACCCCCGGTCGGTGTTCGTCACATCAGTGTCCATGTCTCTCTCTCAAATCAATAACCACATCCTCGGATGAGGACTGAAGAAACAAAACAGGAAAGTCCTCAGCAGTCAAAAGTGGCTCCAACCACGAATTCCAAAACCAAAACCGCAATCACGAAACAACGCCGCCATCACACTGACTGAAGTCTGACAACTCTACGCACACGTCCGACCCCTCTCTCACAGACGGGGACACCTGGCCGCCTTCCTCTGTGGCACACCGGGAGTTCCGGTCTCCCACACGCGTGCTCCTGCGCTCTCCCCAGGGCCCCCGGGGGCGACCTGCAATGGCAGACTTGGATTTTTTAACTGGCGAGTCCACGTCTCCAGGCCCAGGTCCTTGAAACATCTGGTTAGTACGCTGAAGTGGGCTGTTCTCTAGGAAAACCAGAGGCCCCCGCCGTGGACCCACCAGGCCTTCCGCAGGAAGACGGAACACTGGTTTGCCAGAAGGGGATGCCGCCCCAACATGGGAACACTCAGCCGTTCCACACAAACCCGAGGGGCGCCTGCCACTGCAGCGGTGGGCAGAACCCAGCCGTGTGGCGCCCCCTGCCACCCCACAGAACTCCGAGCATCTCCTCTTCTGCCGCAGGGTACAGCGACAAGTTCCCTGCTGCCTGACTCTTGCCAAAAGCTCACCTGTGAGAAGCCACATCCGTGAAGAAGTGCTCGGTGTACAAGCATTCTCAGCAGCATGCTGGGACAACCCAGGCTGCCAGCGTGCCAGCCCGGTCAGCTCAGGCCGCTGCAGCAGCACACCAGGCCCTGGCAGCTGGCGCGGTTAGCGGCGTGGTGGAACCCCATTCAGTTGGTTCCATTCAACACTGAAAACCAGACCCGCAGGGGCATCTCCGGTCCCGGAGCCCCTCCCCACACAGCCCTTCCCCACGCTCCCCTCGTGACTTGTGCGTGGGGGTGCGCCTCGCCAGGCCCGGGAGAGAAGAGGCAGCACAGGCCCAGAGAAGAGGAGAGAGCCCGACCGACAACACTCAGTGAGCTGCCTGACCAGGATCTGAACGCGTGCCTGTCGAACAAAACCCTACAGTCTTTCCAGTCTTACACACAGGGCATCCCCTGGTGCTGGGCATAAGCCAGACCCGCCCGTAAATTCCAGCTCCTGCCCTTCCTCTCCGACGCCTCCAGTAATGCTCGCATTGGCGCCCCTTGCTCATGATCATGGTGGGGCAAAGCTCAGAGGAGGGAGCAGCACGGCACCCTCCAGAAGGACGACCCATGGCACAACTTCAGACAAAAGAGACCTTGCTTTGACGAGGGAAAGGAGGGTGACAGAGGCTGAAGAAATGGAGCGAGGACGTCACATTTATCTTCATTCTCTGCACTTTTGAGTGGCCGGAGCTTGGGAGCACAGCACAAAAGCCCGGTGGTCCAGGCAGGGACGCCGAGCCGGAGTGACGGGCAGCCGCTCCTCAGTGCGGACGGGGGCTCTGCGTGTCCCGAGGCAGAGGGCGTCACAAGCCCGGAGGGCACAGCGCAGCTAGAGAAGGCTGCTCTCCGGGCTACCTGGGCAGGGGGCACGTTGCCGAGGGGCTTCGGCAGGGGCCATGCCCCGCCTCCACCCCTGGCTCAGGTCTGAGTCCCTGACCCCCAGGCGGTGGGAGGTGGAGGGACATCAGGGAAAGAGCGGAAGAGGCAGGAAAGAAAGGAGCTTCCACTCCCCTACCGCCATTAGCAAGGCCCCTGCTCTCCTCTCCGGGACGGGGCTGAGGAGCCCCCACGGCCGCCCTGAGACTAATGCCTGGGCTGCCAGGGACAGAACAAAGAGAGACACAGAAGCCACGTCCCGATGAGGCTGTCCGGGCCCGACTGCAGCCCTCCCTGGGTCCCTCCCCTGGACTTTCAGTTGCATGAGCCATACATTCCCTTTTCGCCCCTGATGGTCGGGTTCTGGCGTTCTCTCACCTGCTGTGCAAACACTCCTAATGGACACCCTGTTCATTCACTCATCACCCACGCACACACCCATTCACTCAGGGAGCACATCAGAGAGAAGGACCCAAAGTGTCAACAAAGACATGGCCCGCTTCTCTCAGTGCAATGGAAGAAAGACATGGCCACACCAACTTCTGACCCCATCTCCCAGGCCCACCTGCCTTACAGAGCCGAGGGGGCCTAAGCACTTGTTTTCAGCCTCTCTCATGGCAAGCAGTGGCCACAAGACACACTTTCAGTCAGTGAGACTGGGGCCGAAGTCCACTATGAATCCGTCAAGAACATTTCTGCTTTCCTAGTAAACAAAACACACATATTCCTGACCCTTCTCTCTTCTTCCTGTCTTGGATGCAGATGTGTGATCTGGAGCTGCAGCAGCCACCTGGTAACCATGAGGTAAAGATGGAGCTACAGAAAGGCTACCTGTTCCCAGCTTCTTAATAAATAAGAAAACTAACCTCTTTGCAGCTGAGCTAATCTGTCATTTATGCAGAAGTCAGTGTCATTCCTACCTGGGTGACTTTAGGGAAAGGTTTTATGGAAGAAACAATCCTTCTGGCAATCTTGAAAGATGACTGAGAACCATCAGGCAGAGTGTAATGGAGGGGAGAGCATTTCAGGCAGAAGATGGAGCCCGAACAAAGCAACAAAACCCTACTCTCCTGCCTACTCTCCTCTGCAGGGATGTGTGTGGCTGGGGCCACCAGGGGCTCCGGCCAGGCTGCAGGCAGGGCAGGCCACAGAGGGCCCACAGGCCACAGAAAAGCAGCACAGTGGGTTCTGTTCTGGAAGCAGCAGAGACGCAGCAGAGACACAGCAGGGACACAGCAGGGACACAGCAGGCAGAGGGACACTCCGACTGCCAAACCTTCCAAAGCAAGTCCTTTCTGTTCTGCCAGTGGTGCTGATGCTGCTGGGGGCTAAAGGACCACCCTCAGGGCCTCCCCCACCCCGCCGTGACCTCGCGCAGTGCTTCTCTGTAGTTTTTAATGTGGTCAGGCACGAATAGGGCTTCCTTCCCCTGGCTAAAAGTCTCCAAAACCATTCAAATATATCTGCACAGGGCAGGCAATACATAAAATCAGATTTTTAAAAAGAGCCCACATCCACACTGGGCAAGGGCACACCTTGGCACCAGGACAGGGGACAAGGCTGACAGAGCTGTTCGGGGGGAAGCTCTCCAGCACACGCCACAAAGGCCCTGACAGGGAAAGAGACACAGTGACAGAAAAGAACATTCTCAGCAGATTTACCAGTATTTGCCTAAATGTTAGACTGCTGTGCCTCCACCCAATCCGTTGTTTGATGTTCTTAAACAGCTAAAGGGTTAAAATACAGCACGTTTTCAATCAGTGCGCTGTTTGAAAACACAGGCATGAAAATGTCTGCAAGGAGGCAACTAAGATGCACACACGCTGCGTGCAGGCAGCCCGCCCCGGGCTTCTGTAAGCACTGGCTCGGCTCACACGAGGCCAGCAGCCCGGGGAGGAGCAGTTTTTAGGACCATTGCAAAGATGAGGAGATGGAGGCGCACAGAGGCCGAGGCCTGTGGTCAAACACTGGGAAAGAATAAGCCTGAGGCGTCTGACTCTGACCCAGGCCGCCCTGTGGCCTGGGCTGGTGGTCCCCTGCCAGCACCTCTGCAAGGATGAGCCCTCTCCTCCTCAGTCCCAATCACCTGCCAGGAGACAAAAGGCATGAGCACCTGGAGGTTGAGAGGCAGCATCCATAGCCCAGAACATTCTATGACGTTGAAGTATTCTGTTATGGGAAGGCTGTTTAAATTTAAGAATGATCCAAGACAGGTTTCTAGTCTTTCATTTTTTAAAAATGAATCATGCCCTTGATTGCAACTCAAAGACATTCCAGTTCTGGGCCCACTCACAGAAAGGCCCAGCCCGGCCCCGACTGAGCCTGTATCAGCGATGAGGGGGCCGCATGCACAGCAGAAGCACCCTGCTCTGCCCCGGGAGGCCTTCGCCCTGAGGGGCTGGGAGCACCTTCCAGGCCATGGTCCAGCGTCTGGTGGGCAGCTGGCTGGTGCCGTCTGATTAGTTACTGATTCCATGAGTATCCACCAGGACACCCTAAAACTCAAGGGCAGCCCGCCAGCGACTTCTGGGCAAGGTGGCCCTTTCTGTCCCCTTCTCAGGAGCACGCAGCCCTTCTTGAGGTGACAGAACCCTCTGGCGTGGCGGAAGTAAGGGCTCTGCCTCTGCGGAAGGCTGTGCCTCACGCCTCACGCTTCGCCTGCTGCGTCACTGAGTCCTCCCCACGACCTAATGCCATGCGTTCTCTTTCTAATTCCTTTGTGATAAGCAAACTAACACCCTGGGCGGTTAAGTGACCCGTTGATGTCATGCCCAGCCTTTCCCGCCATACCACAGTGCCTGGTGGGACTTGGGGACAGTGGCCACACCGGAGCACCTCGAAAATGCTCAGCATCTCACCAGGTGGTGTCCTAAGGTCACACCACTTCTGGGAACAGCGACATGTCAAGTGCCAGCTGTTTCCTGTTAGTCTTCACACAAATCTTTCAGAACCTCCAGAATCATTCAGGAGAGTTATCCCAAAACTAATTTTTCGGTGTGTACTTTGTACACACCACAGAACCCCCTCACTGAAGCCTGACAGTCTGCGGAGGGAAACAGTCACATGACAAGGTAGCCCCAGGACTGTGCACAGTGCA
>VMDR010000980.1:133133-157667 GCA_007922815.1 Macrotus californicus
AGGCCGTCAGGCAGGGTGATGAGCTCCATTGTTCCCGGGCACTTGGACGTAGAGCTCTCCAGGCTCTGAGTCACATCTTTCTTTTCTGAAAACAAAAACAAGAGAAAGGTTAATTAAACAAAAGTAAAGGTGAGAAGATTTTATTTTTTGATTTTATTTTAGAAAAAATAAAATTCTTAAGCCAATCCCCAATAGTTCAATGAGTCCAGTCTTCTGAGAGCAATAAAAGGGCAGCAACCACAAGAGACCAGAAGAAAGTAGAACCTTTATTCAATATATTTGAATAATCACTAGCAGCCGCTCCATTTAAAGCCTGTGGATAGGAAGGAAATTAAGTCACTAACTTCTAGGAGATTTCATTTTCCAAGAGAGCAAATCCGTCCTAAACTCCAAGGAAGGCAAGCAGTAGGCAGGCAGGATGCAGAATCAGCACAGCTTATTCCTTAACAAATCTTTCTCCGTCCATTACTAGGTACAAAGCAAACTGCCAGGCCCCACCCAAGGAGTCTGCAGTCCATCTGCATGAAGATATTTAAGAGGACAATTACAAGCCCGTATCTTTGATGCCGAACAGAGCTCTGGGAGGTGCCTGCTTTCCCCGCCCCACCCCGCCCCTTCCTCGAGGAGGGAGGGGAAGAGGGCACAAGAGGCAGTGCTGGCTTAGGTCTTCAGTGGGCCCCGCACCTGCCCACAGACTCCACCCCTGCAGCGCCCAAGCGCACGCCCCGCTCTAAAGCCCACAGTAACACGGGCAGGCAGGCGCCCCTGTGCGCACGTGGCAGATGGCAACACTGAGGCCCAGCAAAGCTAGACGGCGCGTCGGAGACCGTGTGTTTGGCCCTACGCCTGCGGTCTTGTCACTACACTGTTTAGAAGAGCTGAGGAAAGGAAGGAATTGGGGTGGGGTGGGTCAGGGGGTTCCCTCCTCTGGCCTCTGTGTCCTCTGCCATTGCAGACAGGGAGGGGCGGAGACCTGGAGCGAGGACCACAGGAACACGGCATGTGGGAGGCCTGCCGCAATGCTGTGGGACCAGGGTCGAATACATGGCGCCATCTCCCCGTCTGTTGTGTGGCCACCCTGGGGGAGCTGTGTGGCCTCTCGGGGCCTTACTTTCCCATCTGAGGACCACAATGGATGGAATGAAATGGCACCTTAGAGACAGTGACTGGCTGCAGTGAGGTCCGGGCATGGTGGAACGATGATGTCATCGTCACCAGGCCTCCTGAAGGAGACGTGAGCTGGGGCACAGAGAAGGGGCCAACAGCTGCCGAGGGGCCACATGCCTCCTGAGACTGCCGGCATTACTGACAAATGCCAGGCAAGCACCCCACGGATCTCAGGCACGGGCGCTAATGGGTAAGCCGCTGCCATGGGGGTGTTCTGGGGGTATAAGCATCAATCCTTAGGCAGCAGGAGGGCAGAAAGGCCACCAGAATGAGTCTGGACACGACACCACGATGCTGATCACAGCAGGAACGGAATTCTTTGAGGAACAAGACCGTCTTCAGCTGACAGCTGACAAGCCTCCCTGGGCACTCCCAGTGCTGGCATGGCCACCGCCTAGCGCTGGGGGCAGCCCACATGGGCAGGCCCCTCCGGAGGTGCCCCATGCCCTCAGTCCACCTGCTAGGACGGAAACAGGCCTCTGGGACGCCGAGTGCCATGCTCAAAGCTGCCCAAGGAGGAGGACCCGCATGGCACACGCGTGGCTGCGGCAGCCTTTCTAGAGACAACTGTGTGCGTGCTGAGCGCCCCTTGCTCATTTCAGAGGTGGCACCGGCGTGGAAACCAGCACGTCACGGAGTTGCAGTCTGTCAACTCCTGCTGCTTCTCAGGGACGGCCTCAGACCACCATGGGTGCGCCGAGTCCATCACGGCGTTGTGAACGGGTGGAAACCAGAAGGAGGCGGAAGGAAGACAGCTTCCCTCCAACACTAAAGTCGAACTACAGGAGAAGGGAAGACAGAGTAAAGAGCGCAGGTGTGGCCTGACACATCTCAAATGAAACTTGAGCTGATTCTGACACATGAAGTTCTAGAAATAAAAGCCACAGTCAGTCTCTGAATGGTTTTCTTAACAGTACTGATCGTTCGACACCAGGATGCGGGGGTCTCAGCGGGTTCCCGGGAAGCAGCAGGGCTGCTGGTCCACCTCGGCTCAAAACGAGATGAAAACAAACAAAGAAAGGACAGAGGCTAAGACGCTGTCTGTGTTCCTGACATGGGTCAGGCTGGGGGGCCTGATGTGGCCACTGAGACACTGCGGCCCCGCGCTGCCAGGCACTGGACGGGGACCCCTTCCCACACACGGGCCTGCAGAACTGGGCAGTGCCCTCGCCCACCCAGGAGGCCACAGCCAATGAGCATGGAGCCCAGACAGGCACTCAGGCTCCCCGTGGTCACAGAGAGGTGACAGAAGAAAACCAGAGGCCCCACGGACAGCACTCTGGGAAACGCAGAGATTGGGGGCAGGGAGAAGAGAGGGAACTAGTAAATGAGTGAGTTTGGAATCCCAGGTCAGTGACATTCATAAAGCCAAAAACAGGCTCTTCTGGAAAGAAGAGAAATGAGGGTGAATGTGATAGGTCAGTTAGGGAGCAGACAAAAACCCATCGCCACATCTGTCACCTTCGAAAGAAACCAGTGAAAGGAGAGAGCGGTACCCTTCATGACAGTGGGGCTGGACCTGGAGAACATCATGCTGAGTGAAATAAGCCCATCAGAGAAAGACAAACACCACGTGCTTCCGCTCATCTGTGGGATCTAATGAACTAGCTGAACTAACAAGGAACATAGAGACAGACTCCTGGAGAGCAGGTGACATCCAGTTGGGGGGAGGGATTAAGCAAAAAGGAAAAAGGACTCATGGACATGGACAACAATTTGGTGCCTGCTGTGGGGAGGGGAGTATGAGGGGACTAAATGGTAGTGGGAAAAAAGAGAATAAAGATTAAGTTTATTTAATCGTTAAGAGGAAAAAGAAAGAAAGAAACTAGCGGACGCAGGAACCCGCCAACAAGAATCTCAGAGCTGGGCAGGAACTGGGACAGTGGCGGCCAGTCCCCAGAGGCAGAGGCATTCGCGGCACACCGGCAGTGGCACGCACGCCAGGCACCCGGTCGGGCGTCGCTGGGCTGCCTCACGGAACATTGACGTGTACCTGGGGGGACACGGCCACCAGCCCCACTGTGGGAAGAGCCCTCAGGACCCAGGACACGGTGTCCCCTCTCTGCGCTCACACCGCTGTCAGCCAGGCTGGGGCTCTCCCTGCCCCACAGAGCAACTGGCTTGCTCGGCTCAAACGTGCCCGGGTTACAGACGGGGAATTGGAGGCTCCCAGGGGTCACAGTCCCGGGGTCACTCAGGTGACAAGTGGCTAAACTACACTCCCACCGGGCCCTACAGGCTCACACCGCCCACTCACACTGCCCCAAAACGTGGAAACACAGAAGAGAGCACAAACAGCTTGAAGCGCAACGGACGGGCGGCCGGCTGGACGTCTTACAAAGGCCAGTGTCTTCGCTCTGCAAACACGACTGGACACACCAGCAGGTGGGGACGAAGCCCTGAGGCGTCCCTGGAACGCAAGCCTCTCCCTAAGAGAACGGGGGTCGGCAGGCGCTCGCCGCGAGCCACGCTGCCCGCCCACATCAGCACCGCTGTCCGCACGTGTCTCACGTGACCTGCACGGCGACACCTCGGAGGCCCGATGAGCAATCGCTCGGGTACACCACGAGATCACGTATTTCCCCTTGTTCTCTTCAAGTGCGTAAACGCGTCCCACCTAAACGAAAGGCAGTTACTTCAGGCCATCCACTTATTGTACATAGAGCACTACCTGGAAAATATCGAAACATCTCTAGAGATCTGAATATCGTACCCAGAAGGGGAAGTTTTCCGAAGAAGGAAAACTTAACACATAATTAGGAAGCATCTGCATATCCAATATGAAGTGATGGCTAGGTAAGATACGGCACAGTAACAGAGTGCAAATGTGTGCAGCCACGGAAAGTGGCATCAACAGGAGGTCTGCAATAACACGGAAAATACCTGTCATGTTCTGCAGGGAATCAGGACACAAAGTTATATTCATGCCATAAACTCAACTTTAAAATAACCCAATTTTTAAAAGAACAGAAAACAATACTGAAGAATTCCCATTCAAACAGCATCACAATCTCGGATCCATTCTTTTCAGGCTGTGGATCTGAGAAGGAAGACGTGGGGGGTTAATCCTGCTTCTGAAGGGAAGACAGGTACCAACTGGGCAGGTTCTCCCAGGTGAGGATGGGAAGCAGGAAGGGGGAGAACTAACTGAGAGGCTGGTCTCCCTGGGGACTAAGCGCAGACGTAGGGGAGTCACCTGGGAGTGGCAGCAGCTGTGAACTGAAGGAAAAGTCTAAGGCGGGGAAGGTGGGGCGGGCAGGGCAGGTGGAGGCGGAGGTGAGCAGCTGGGGAGAGGGTACGGGCTCTGTCGCCATGACCACACACTTCAATGGGAGGCAAGTGGGGAAAGTGGCAGCAGGAGAGAACAGACCGTGACCACAGGGCAAAGGGACAAGTGCCACAGATCAGGGTGGCACTCACACCTCTCAGGCCCGGAGAGCAGTCCACTCAGATGGCAGGCTGTGCGGACACCACACTCTCATGGCTGGGTCATGGGGAGCCAGTCACCGCTCTAAAGCCAGAATTCAACCCTGTGATGACAAATGGGCACAGGCGCACGTCACCACAGAGAACCAGCCTCCCACCTTGCCGGTCCCTCTGACCCTTCAAAGACGCCACCTGCAGCCACGCCTCCCACCAGCCTCCAGCGGACCCACAGCTCCAGCGCCGACCTCTGCAGGGCATGAGGATGACCTCAACCCACTGACGCACTGGAGCCACCGCTGGGGACCACAGTCAGGCAGCCCTGCACTTGGTCACTAAAGTCCTACCCAGAACACGATGGCTTCTCCACACCGAGGACACACACAACTACAGGACATGGCGAGTGCCTTGAGGACGTCAGTGACCCGAGGCCCAGGGGGAGGGCCCCTCACCGACACTTCCGGGAAAGAGTGCCGGCGTGGTGAGAGGGGCTGCCGGGGAGCGAGGCTGGTGGGGGAAGAAAAGGACCAGCAAGGGCAAACACAACGTTCAGGGAAGGCAGTCCAAGGTCACACAGTGACACACAAGAGGAAGAGATGACACAGAAGAGTCCAGTCAGACCCCGTGGCTGCCCTGGAACGTCACCCGGAGCCAGGGTTCTCAACCCTCTTTCTGCTCAAACTCGAGCCGTGTTTCGATGTGACAGGGGGGACTGGAGCTGGACCACGGCCGCGAGGCGGGTCCCCTCCCTAGTGTGGTAAAGACACTCGGACCGCCACTCCAGCCCGTGGTTTGAAGCTAATGGTTGGTTCTTAGAGTTGGTTCTATTCTAAACGCCCCTCAGGCCTTCAGGCAGTGAGGCCGCACAGCCCCACCCCCCAGGGGAGGCATGCCCCTTGAGCATCTTGGAGCCAAGGGGTCCGCCATGTCCCTACAGAGACCCTCAGGGTGGGGAGTGAGGGAGAGAAAGAGAGAGGGATGCACTGAGGTTAAGTCGCAAACTCAGAACAGCAGGGACCCCTGAGCATTGGGATGTGGGGTGCGTGAGGGCAGAGGCTGGGCGGCTGAGGTCGGCCAGGGACACGTGGAGTGGGGCAGCACAGCAGCAGACGACCACAACACACCACCAAGGATGGGACGACAGAGTCCCCAGGGGCAGGGGTGCTGCCCTCTCCAGAAACTGCTCTCAGCTGGGGAGACTGAGCTGAGACCTGCCCGCTCTCCGCCTGACCCTGCCCTCTGCACCCTGCAAGGGGAGGGCCCTAGGAGTGCTCCATTCCCACCATGTCTGCATCAGAAAGCACCCCACAGAGCCCAACCTGAAACACACGGACACAGGCAGGTGGGAGCAGCAGGCAGGGGCGGGGGGCGGTGACAAGGATCCCCATGTCTGGTGTGCCAATTTCCAACTGGCGATGGACCACACAAGGGGGACATCCTGCCAGCAGCAAAATCAATACTCTGGGACCCAGGGGTTCCAAAGAGATTATGACTGAAACCCCCAAACCAGGCAACCCCCAGAACAGTGGGTGGGAAAAGAGAAGCTGGGGGGAAAGAGAGCCCAGGAGAAAGTACCCTTGACATGTGGGCAGAGGTCTGCACGATCCCTTTGGAAGGTGGGGCAGCAGGTGCCCTCGAGGGGAGAAGGGGCTGAAGGGAGGCACTGAGGGGGTTGGGGGGCTTCAGGGTTCTGGGAATGTTTGCCATCAGAGTGCCGGGGACAGGAGTGGTCACTTCGTGAACACCCACTGAGCTGCAGCCTCCTGAAGGGCACACTTCTTGACACAAACGTGCCGCACTAACAGCGGTTGTTCATACAGCACAGGTCGACCAGGGGACCCCGGCAGCAGGACAGCAGGTGGAGAGAACGGCGGCACCGCGTGGTGAGGGGGCCCAGGGAGCCAAGGCCAAGAAGCGCACAGTGGACACAGTGTCTTCTTCCCAGCAAACACCAGGGGCATCCCCCCCCCAAGCCTCTGCCCAGTGTGTGTGGGGCTAGCGGCCAGAGCCCTCTCCTCCATGCTGGCTGGACAGACAAGTTTGCAGGCACTCACCTTGATCCGACAGGAAGTCCAGCATGGTCTGCAGGAGGAAGGACAGGTGCCGGACGGACAGGGCAGGGTTCCCCATTCTTCGGGAGGCGTATACCAGCTCGTGAAGCAGGCGCATCTGCACGGCGGCCCAGCCCCGGTGCGTGCCTGCCACCAAAGACACAGAGCGTCAGGGCAGGGCTGCAGGGGCGTCGGCTACGGGACAGGACGCCTGCACTCGGCGTGCAACCCTCCGGCACGCGGAGGCCAAGGCAGGCGCCTTCACGCCCACGGGCGACACGGCGCTGGTTTGCTCACCCCAGGAAAGGTCTCCAAAGAGATACGCTTGTTCACGCAGCAAAATAAACTGAGTTTACATCAGACTTTCTCTCTTCTGCAAAGACACCATTTTTAAAACAACCCACTTTGAAACAATTATAACAAGGTTGGAAAAAGATTGTTTCCAATGGCACGTATTTGAGTTTCAGGGATAATTTTTTTTCAACAGGACACTGGCAAGAGAAAAAAAATATTGATGGCCTCGTCACTAACAACCTAGGACAGCAGACCCAAAAGCATGGTGTTTCTCTGGGGAACAAGAGAAGTGCAGAGAGGCAGGTAAGTTAGAGAAGAGGTCACAGCACACTTGGGCTGCTCCTCCAAAATGACTTAGCATATTTGAAATCAAAGGTGGGGAACTGTTTGCACAGCCATCAAAAAGGACCTGTTTCTAAGATCGCAGACCTTTAGAGGTATTTATCCCATTCCCCTCGGGGCAACAATCACCGGTATTCTCCACCTCAGAATCCTCTGTGAAGGAGAGTGTTCTCAGCACCCCAGGGCGAACAGGGCAGCACAGGGCAGTGAGCGGGGGGTCCAGGGGCTCGGTAGGGAAGCTGGGGACAGGTTTAAGGCTCCGATCGAAGGGTTCCTCCCTTGTCGCCCTTCCTGCCCTGCCCTGTCCTGCCCCACTCCGCCGGCCAGTCCTTCTGTGCATGCCCACTGCACCAGGCACACAGTGGCACCCAAGGGAGCTGCCCGGCAGGCAGAGTGAGGTACCTGTAAGCTTGTGTGTGTGTTTCCATCAGCCCTTCATTTCTTGTGAGCCAGGCCAGCCCTGTGCACCTGGGCGCCCGCGGAGCCCGCAGGAAGCCGGCACACGGTGGGTGTGGCGGGCGGCCCCGAGGGGAAAGCCCACTTCCAGCCACGCCTCCTTCAACCTGACGGGGACCAGCCCGGTTTCTGGGACTGGCTGTGAAACGCTCCAGCAGAGGACAGATAAGGGGAAAGGCATAAACAACGCAAACGTGGCGGAAGGAGAGAAAGACGAGTGAGTCCCCGAATTGTTTCTGCATTGCCAGAAGCAGCTAGGGCCAAAGGCCTAGGCAACGCAAGCGCTTTAAAAAGGGTTCAGATGCTGAAATCCAGGTCCTGACCCACCCAGCCGAGAGCTTAAAATGATCCCGTTTCACTAATCTCGACACGGCCACGCGGAGAAGGCCTTCTCACTTCAGAGCTAGGCAAAAATAACTTTGCGGATTTCCTTTTAAATAGATAATGATCCACTTCCTACCACCGGCAATTATGAGTAAGGCTGAGGATAAATTTTCTTAACACTAAATCATGTGTAAGTCATAATCTCCTTGCGATTCAAACTGCTTCTCCTATAAAACCTAAATCATTTTGTTTTTAAGACAGATTTGCAACAGAGAACCCAGTGATAACATTTCTAACACTCTTGTATTTAAGAAGTTCACCGATTTGAGAGTTTAGCATATCAGCCACAGCCTCTCAGCAAACCCGCCAGCCTGGCTTGTCACTTTGGTAAGAGTTCCTGGGGAAAGTCAATCCATTGTTCAGGGAGAGACCAAACTACAGCCACGCCATGTGAGTATGACAACCCGTCGCCCTGTGAGCTGGCAAATACACACGGACACATGTGTCCGGTGTCGACGTCTCGTGACTAGCTAGTAGAAACGTTCGTTTCAACAAATAGGTAGAAATACAGTTCAGGTCCTGGGAATACAATTTACCTTTATTCACAGGCACAAGGCTTCAGTGGATTTCTGTGTAATTCTCTGAGAAGCGGCCCCAGTAACCGTGGAGATGGGGTCTGAGGGGGTCTTTGTTTCTTTCTACAAACACACCAGACCACACACCACTTCTCCTGTGTCTGCTCTCCCTCCCTTGGCGTCGTTGCCAGCCTTTTCCCCCAAACAATGGCGCACGCCCCCTCCCGAGACAGAGGCCGAGTAAAAAGCACCTCATCCCTCAGAGCTGTGCTCACGGGCATTCTCTTTCCAAGGAAACATGTTTCGCTCACCTGGTTCAAAATTTGATCAGGAAACGAGCTCTATTCAGCAAACGTCACTCCACATACGTCACTGCCACCGCTCCCACGTCCTGCTCCCACGTCAGGTGCACCCTGGACGCGTGCGAGTGGGGTGGGCAGGCGAGCGGCAGGATCGCCGCTCTGACCGGGCCACAGGCCCGGGGGGGGGCCACCATGAGCCAGCGCCCTGATTTAATTTTATCACGTTACAGACTATGGGAGGTGACAGGAACAGCAGGGCCAGTGCAGGGAAAAGAGGGTTCCATTAAGGCTGAGGACCACCGACGGGACCGCCCTGAAGGACTGGCCATCAGCGATGCCTGAGGGTGGCCGGGAGTTACGCAGGTGGCCAGCAGGAAACAGTGTCCCCAGGAGAAGATGGGGCCATCAGAAGACCCCCGACAAAGGGACTCTTCGACATCTTTCGCTGCCGGCCCCAGTGCAGAGATAAGCTGTGAAGACAGCTCCTGTGTAACCGCCTCCAGCCCAGGGGCTCGCTTCCCACCTGGAGCCCTTCCTGCAGTTTCTCAGGGAAGGGGGTTGTAGTCGGAGCCCACAGTAACTCGTAACCTCCCCTTCCTCCGCTCGCTATGGAGCCACGTGGCGCTGCTCCAGAGCCCTCTTCCGCCTCCCAAACACCAGCGCCTCCCGGGCAACTTCCGCCGAGCAGCCTGCACCAGCTGGGGCTCCACACCCTTCCCTGCCTGGAGGCTGCCCTGTCCTGACTCGTCCGACCTCGGCTCCCAAACCCGGCAGCTCCTCCACCACGTGTCACCCCCAACTCGGCCACCCTCAACCCTCCAGCTCCTCCGGCCGGCACCAGTCTTCAGGTTGACCTGCGTGACCGCATGTGGCACTGTGGGACGAGGATCTAGCCGTCACCTCAGTCCTATTCCTATCTAGCAACTCTAGATATAAACCGGAGAAGAGTGCTGGCATTTCCTACCCAACGCTGTAGGAAAAAAGAAATTCTCTTCTCCTGCTACTCACACCCTGCCTGACGCCGGGCATTAACCTGTGTGCCCCGCAGTGCAGTTACAGCTGTGTTCACCACGCACAGCCCCGCGTTAACACTGTGGGATAAGGGCCCACAGCGAATGCACACCTGTGTGCACACACGTACACGCACATGCACTCATTCCAGGCTGACTGACCTCTGCTGGCTTAGCTAACTCCTCGGGTGCGGAAGGGGTTTTGTGGGTGGCACACGACATCAACGGGCCCAGCAGGCACAGAATGCAAGCCCCAGGCGACGCCCCCCAGCCCTGTGGCATCATCCTAGTAGGAGACGCACCCAGGGCAGGACAGGGCGCTGGTCAGCTCTGACCCCCAGGGTCCGACAGGCGGAACGAGTGCGAGCACCACGTGAGGTGAACGGAATAAAGCAGACTTTCGGTCCCGGCAGCCAGGCGGCTGGTACCTTTGCTGAAGTCCTTGGGGTCCAGCGACAGGCTGTAGCCCGGCAGCGTCTCCAGGAGGAGTTTGTAGCAGGCCCTCCAGCCGGGCTCCGCGATGCTGGGCGCCACGCACTGCATGGCCGCCACGCGCTTGAAGAAGGCGGACTTGCGCCGGAAGCCGATCAGCTCGTAGAGCTCGGAGAGGACGCTGTAGCGCTGGGTCTTCTCTTCCTCTGAAAGCTGGAGACAGGGGGAGAGAGAGGCTTCTGAGAAACAACAGGAATGGAAAATGGAAAAAGGCTTGCTCATAAAACAAAGCCATGATGAAACAGGAAGCCACGGGAAAGCCAGTGACCGCAGCTGAGAGGACACCACCAGGAGACAGCTTTCCATGGAAGCCCCCAGCTTGTCCTGCCCCTTTGCTGGCACGGCCCGCGCCCTGCTGAGCGAGGACTCGGCTACACAGTTTGGGGTGCTGACCTGAAGCTCCTCCTGAGGAAAGGACACCTGAGCATCTAGATATGAGGACTTGGGCGGGAACTCCCATCAGACACGACACTTCTCAGAACAGAAAGCAAGACCCACGTGGTCCACAGTGAACTGCCAGTAATGGCGGCCTCATTCGACTCATGCCTCCATGGCGCCAGCAGTTTCCCAACGCCCGACCTAACCAAACCTCCCCACACCACGTCACAGAGGGGCAGCTCCTGCTTCTCAGGCACATACTCCGTGCCAGCAAACCTAACGTGCCGACTCCATCGCCACAGCGACCCAGCGAGCTGCTGGAGGAAACCTGGAGCTTGGAGAGGAATGAATGGCCTGTGCGAAGTCACTCAGCCAGGAAGCATCAGAGACCAAGCCCAAGCTGGGGTCGCCCAGAGGACAGCCAGAGCCCACACCCGCCTGCGGCTGCTCTGCTTATGGAAGCACTTCTTGCTGCCCTTGACAATCAGTGTGTTTTCCAGACACTTCTGTGAGGACAGAGGCACAGTTTGGAAGCCCTGGCAACCGCCGCTCTTGGGGCCCTCCCTGCCACCCCTCCTCCCACGCACACTGCCGCACTTCGCCACCCCAGCTGTCCGCGACTGTGTGTGAGAAACCCGTGCCCGCCCCGAGGAGGCCCCGTGGACGCCGTCCTCTGCCCTTCTCCAGAGGCTTTATGTTGGGTCCAGGGCCTGTGGACATGCAGATTACAGAAGGGCACGGCCTCTGCTTTCTGGGAAAGAAAGAGATCACGGGGCAGGGACTCCGGCCACGGCCGAGGACACAGGAGGTCTCGCAGGAGAGGTGGGCGTGCTTCACACCCTGACCACACACCGGGAGCTCCCGGACCTTCCACCACACCGAGTGCCAAGCATGACCGAAGACACTGGGGAGATAAAACAATACTGGTCACAGCCAGGTCCCTCAGTGAGGCCGCCACCTGACGCAAAGGAAACAGTGAGGGCGAGAGCCCAAGCTCTGCCCTGTAGCCCGCCCGGGCCCCCCCAACTCTTTCACGGACCCAACCACTGGAGAGAGGCTGCAATGCTCCCGGCACTGACACACCTCCCTTCGCCTTTTGTCACCTGAACATGTGGAGACACCACACCTGGAACTGCAACCACTTCAAGCCACAAAAAAGACTATGAATGGAAGAGGCGGGGGCCCGAGGGTTTCCGAGCCCCCGGCGGGCCCAGGCTCCCGGCCAGCCGTGGGCCCCGTGCCACACATGCAGCACGCCTCAGCATGCCAGTCGGCACAGATGTCACAGCACAGGAATCTGGGGACGATAAAACAGTCCCAGGCCACATTTTAGGCCAAGACCCTCATGACATTCTGAAACGAAATCAATTTCCCAAACTCATTTCCGACCTGCTGCTCTTTCGGGGGTAATAATCAGCGTGCCTCGGTTCTAATTGCTCAGTAGCTGCAGGTCACAAAAGCTGAACCCAGACAGTCACAGACACTCCAGGAAAGTGGCTCCAAGGCTGCTGGGGACGAGCGGCTGCCGCCACAGGGGGCTCCCTGGGAATTCCACTGCTAATTCACCAGTCCACTTCCCACTTTAAAGTAAGTTTGGACCTGCTTTCTTCCACAAGGAAGAAAGCGGTCACAGTAACAGGAAAAACCACAGACATGAACAGGTCTCCCAGCCACGGAAAGGATGGCACAGGGAGGGAACAGAGAATCACAGAGGCCCGGGCCCGACCCAAATCTGCACGTCGCTAGCTCTGGCACTTTCCTTCTCAGTGGGGGGGTTTAAAGATCTACTGGCCGTGTGGGATGAGTAGATGAAACAGCTGTGCGGTTAGCACTGGCCTAGAACTCCTAGTAATAGTGAGTGTTCAAGAAATGAGACCACCATTGTTGGTTCGTGCCTTTGAAGTCACAGTGCTAACCCTAATTAGCCAGCCAGAGGTGCTCTGGAGGCTGCCTCAACAGCCGCTTAACCAGCAGCATAATTGGTGAGTCTCAGTTTGCCTAACAATGGAGATGCCTGGCCCGTTCGCCTTCTTCATGAGGTAACTACGCCACCAGAGCAGCCAGCCTAGAAAACCCCCAGCTCTGCAGGCAGGTTCTTTCCCTTCACAAAACTGACATGGTGTGTCATCATTTACCTTTCCATGCATCGATTGAGTACCTGCCTCCCCCTCCCGATTTGAAGCTCTAGCCATGCAGGACCAAGTCTAGTTTGCAGCCCACGGAAGGTTCTAGGGCCAAAAGACACCGACACAGCACCTTGCACCCGGACTCTGGTAGGGAACGTGGAGGGAAGGACTTCACAGGCCAGCCTGCTTTCCAGGGCCCCTTCGCCTCAGACACAATGGTGTGACTCCGGACAAGCCACACAGCCCTCCTCTAATCTGGCTTCCTCCTCTGAACAGGACTCACCGCACTCGGCACGTGGGGTCATAAGGACTGGAGGACATACCCCAGTTCTAGCCCGGTGCGCTGCCTGCTGCTCCGACATACTACCAGGGAGCAGACACGTGCGTACCCAGCAGCATGCTGAGCGCCGTGTGCGCACCACTGCACCATGCAGAAGGCATAACAACTCGACAGAAACGTGACTGTTGTTCCCATGTCACAGACTCGCAATAAGCGAAGTGAGGTTACGTACTGGTCCCAGGTCACTCTGTGAGAGGACGATGACTTGAACCTAACTCTGGGTGCCAAAGCCTGTGCTCCTCTCTCACTTCTACCTCGCCCTTCACTTGTGACAGCCACATGTTAACACCCAAATCTAGAGACGGTCAGTTCAGGGGAACCCTGCACTGCCCTCGGTAATGCCAGGCAAGGACCATAAACTCCTCTCATAAACACAAGAGAAGCCCGGCCGGCCCCCATTCCTGCACACAAGGAACAGGGGGCCGCCCTGACCCCACTACCATGCAGAAACCCTCCCACTGCCCCGAACCCAAACACGTGGTCCACCTGCCCCTGTGCTTGCACGGGGCTCTCGCAGCAGCAGCTACCTGCGAGAGTCACATCGCAGTTCCCTTCAGAATCCCCACGTTAGCCGAAATCACTCCCAGGAGGAGATGCAGCCCATCGGTTCCACAAAGGAGCATACTCAGTCAAGAACAAAAAGCTGCTTCTATTCCAGAAGCAGCACAGACCCCTCTTTTTTAATATTACAAAGTCCCGCCAGAACTCATTATTTTGCTGTCTGCTCATCTGGCAAGCACACATCCAGCTGAGTGAGCAAAGCCAGGAGTGGCGGTGGGGCAACCACAGGCACCCAGCACCCGCTTGGGATGGCCCCTCCGGTGTGCCTCTGCTGCCCCCTGGTGTTCAGTGTGGACACTGAGCCAAGGAGCAGGAGAGCTGGCCCCAACGCAGCAAATTCCACAGGTTTTCTGTAAAAATCATCTTATTTTATAAAATACGTGTATTTGTATGCCCACCTGTGACAACAGCTTCACAGCAAACCCAAACTTTCTACGTGAAATGGCCAAGCAACTCCAAGCAAGCCTCAAGACAAGTCTCCCAAATCCCCCCACGCCCCGGCCCAGGCCCCAGCCACTCTGCCTGCAGGCCACTGCTTCAGGTCCCCTCAATGTCCCTTTTAGAAGCAGGAAGCCTGCCGCCCTTGGTCAGTCTCCTGTGTACCTGAAGGTCCACTGTGAGGTGGTGGGCTTTGGCTTTTCCTGCCCATCTGTACCAGAATGTCTAGGTAGAGCAAAAGACCTCGCCATAACCCTCTCATGAGGACACACTGGCACCCACGGACAACAGGGGCATCGTCTTCCTCCCTCGGCTCTCCCCCGGCTAGGGTGCAAGCCAGGAACCCAGCTGTGGTACGGGCCCACGGTTCCAGCAACAACTCCACGTAGGAGAGGCACCAAGCCCTGAGAGGCGGGGTCACCCGCCCAAGAGGGCGAAGCCAGAGTCCTGCCCCAGCAGTCTGGGTCCAGAGTGCCCCTGCTCAGCTACTATGCTGAAACGTTCCTGTTTACAGGTTACGACCGTAAACGCATTAGATATCCAAATATGCACAAGGAACACACACGTCCACTCTAAGCTCCTGATCACCTGTTCCTATTTGTTATTTTAGTCCTATTTAAAAAATCAAGAGCCTCCGCAGTCAACACAGCAGATGTGAGTGTGCTGAATCTGGGGAGCAGAGGCACGGATCTTCTTACTCATACATTGTTTTGCATGTTCAAATATAAAAGAATGTTAGAGTCTCTCTCACCTCAGCCCCCCAGACCCTCAAACCTAACAGTCTCTTCACTACACCCAACCTCCCTCCAGGGCTCCCTCTGCACCTTCCCTTTTCAAAGCACGCATGACCGGCACCCGCCGGCGTCCACCTCACTGATCCAGACAGAAACCTGGGAGCTGCTCCGTCCGACCCTCCTCCACGTGACTGACCCTTCCTTCTCACAACCAGAACGTCTTTGCAATCTGCTCACTCTGTGTCCACTGCAGCCCCGCCACTCAGGTAGGGACCACCACACTGCGCACCAGGACTGTTCCAGGGTCTTCACACTGGCCTCCCACCTCACTCTCATCCCACCCGAAACAAGTGGGACCATATCACTCCCGTGCCCTTAAGACCTTTCTTTTAAAACCCACCCTTCTTAGAATAAACTCCAAAGTCTTCACCTGGCTGAGAAAGGCCCCCCACCCTGCCCCTCCGCACCTGGGCCCTCTGGCCCCACCCCCACTCACAGCACAGTGCCCAGCTGCCTGAGGGCCTGGGGGCCACAGCGGCCTCTACTCTAACCTTAAGCAAACCACTCAAGGTTTCCATCTAGGCTGCCCTAGCCACAAAAACCCAAGTTAGCTAAAGGCCTACAACCTTCCTAGACCACCGACCTTGGAGTTTTGCAACAGCAAGTGGCAACCAAATGTCCTAATGACTTTGTGTGATTAGAACACACCCGGACTTGATGTCAGCAGTGTCTGTGGAGTGCTAGTGTGTAAAAGGAGCTCTACAGAGGACCCTGCACAAACTCACGTTTATGAATGTGACAACCCAGACAGGGTCACAAGTGCCAGTTGCTTCACAAGTGACAAGACTAATGAGAGAGGCATGAAGATTGTTCAAAGTCGCGAAGCGAGCAAGAGGCAAAGTTGCTTCTCTAAGCAAAAATCAAAATCTTGGTGGAGGGCTGGGAAAGGTGAAGGGGTGAAGCAAAACCCACCTGCCGGAGGTTAATGTACACGGCGTTCTGGAGAAACTCGGAAGCATCCATGCTCCGCTTCTGAATGGCCAAGACACGCACGGCTTTGACGCACGCCTCCAGCTCAATCACACCAGCGTTCTTGTACTGCAGGGAGAGAGGAGGCCCGTCACAAAAGGGGAGAGAGGCGATCCTGTCTCACCACGGGGACTCACGGACCCTGCTGCGGCAGCCAGCACATACCCCACCCAACGGGGCAGAATCCGTGTTTCAGAAAGTCTGTCCCCCGGGGACAAAGGAGGCCGGTGGGACGGAGGGAACTGAGGGTGCCATAGGAGCACTTTCCCTTCTCTCCCTTCTCTGTGCCAACACAACTGCTGGGCGCTTACAAAATGTCAAAGTGCTACATTGTCAAAGGCTGCTTCGCTGCTCATTCACCCCCCTCCCCTCTGAAACACTTGGAGGTCTCTCACCGGAAGCCGGAAGCCGGAGGGCAGCTGTAAGTAACTCACGTTACTTGGTTGCAAAACCTCCAGCCCCTCTACCATTGCATCACCCTCTACTTCAATGTTTCCCATCTTTGGATTTACAGGCTCCTGCTTACTTGACCCTGCTTCTCAGATCCTGGGCCGGAGGACAGATGGAGAGTAAGAGACAGAAAAAGTGCTGTGGACTTCATTTCGCTCCCCCCGAAAACTCATTCCTGAAGCCAGATGAGAGTCCACCTGAGGAACTTCACTATCACGCTCAGTGAGTGAAAACCAAGAGGGGTGCTTCTCCCTCAGAAAGTGGAAGGCAGCGTGTGTGTGTGTGTGTGTATGTGTGTGTGTGTGTGTGTGTGTGTGTGCGCGCGTGCACAAATCAGTATCAAATCCGGGAAGTGCACAAGTGTTTTTTCTGTCTCTGCCACTTCACCGTGAAGGGCCCTCCTTCAGGGCAGCTCTAGCCAGGGGCCCGGGGGCACGGGGAAGGCTCAGGCTCTGGGTGGAGGGTGAGTAGGAAAGGAAAGGAGAAAAGAGGTGCCTGAGACAAAAGGACAGAAATACAGCTAGAAAAAGGCAGGACACCAGTTCCCTCCTCCGACTTGTACCACACACAACAGAGTCTGCACTGGGACACTCAGCCAGGCCTTGCTCCGAGAGGGAAGGGAGGAGCCCGCAGGGCCCATCAGCAGGCGAGCACCACAGACGCCCGGCCAGCGGCGAGCTCTGCACGGCGGGCCCTCTACCCGCCCTGGTGCCGTGGGCCCTGTGCCGGGCTCGCCGCGGCCTCCCCCAAAAGGTGCTGGTGAATGAGTGGAAACGCCACAGGTTGGAAGCCTCCCCACACTATCCGAGAGACCCGAGCGGGGCTGGAGCGGGAGGGCGTCATCCGCACTACGCTGCTGAGTGATCAAGGCTGCAGGACGTACACAGACAGTGCGGCCGCATTTGTGCAGATAGAACACAGATCCACATACATTTCACGTGTGTCTACTTCATAGGTGTGTGCTGCACATGTGTAATTCCACATATCTGTTCATAGGCATGAAGGTCATGAAAGGTGTGTGCCGAATCGTTAACGGTCACCAGGAGGGAAGGCAGGCTTTCATTTCCACGCGCCAGCGTTCTTCTGCATGACCTGACTTCCTGTTTCAGTGTTTCATCAAGCGCGTCTGGGATGCGCCTTTTCAAGTCCCAGGTAAAAGGAATGCTGTACCCACAAGACGGAATGCTGCCCAGGTCTTCAAAAATCACAGGTTTACTGTCTAGGTCATTCATCTCATTAGCTCTAACAACTTATATTGTTGAAATCCACTCTTTCGGAGAAAGGAAGGGGAAGACAACGGGGCTCAGCATGGGGGCGCCTCGGTCCTCTCGTGGAACTTCACCTCACCCAGCAGCATGTGACTGAGGTTAACCGTCCCGCAGGGTGGGAGAGACGAGGAGAGAGATGAGCGGGGGCAACACTGCTCGGAGCTCACCTCGGGTGCAGCACAGAAAGACACGTGTCATGTCCGAGGAAAGGGCAGGCCCCCACACAGTAAGTATGCACAGAATGCTCACCATCCTCTATGGTACAGACAACATACGTCGACAAAAACAGACCAGAAAATAGGTATTAAAGTGGCAACAATGACTATCTGAGTGATAGTCACAATCAATGACTGAGTGGTGGGGCTACGATAGTCTTTCTGCCCCTTCCCACACATTAAATAAAATACCCATTATCTTGAATCAGAAAGTAAATTTAGGTCAACAGTCCGGCGCGTCAGGGAGCGGTGCCTGACCGCTTACAGGAAGAAGTCAGTCACAGCTGCGCACCGCACAGCGGAACCGCTGGGTGAGGGGCACAGGTCTGCGGGGACGCGTGGGCAGCAGTCACCTTGCTGTAGTAGGAGATGGCCTCCTTGTACTTGTCGATGATGTCCTCGGGGCTGAGGCAGTTCTTGGCACGCCCGATCTCGGTGCTGGTGTCAGGGTTGATGCCGTTGGTGGTGAGGGCGCCTGCAAACCGAGCGGAAGAGCAGAAATAAGGCTTTGCTTTTTCAGTCTCATTCCCTGGTTAGTTTAAAAGGACGGCACAAACAAGATAAAACAATGCTCCCTACTGAAATCCAAGTAACAAAAGCATCGTCTGAAAAGCCCTCACAGCTCCTGCACTTCCCACAACAGGCTCACCACCACAGCGCTGTACTGGACGTTAACTGACTCACGATAAGCCCCTCCCTGTTGAAATCTTGGCCACAGAACAGGGGCTGTGCGTATGAAAGCGCCGTGCCTACAGGAAGGGGTTCCGCTGCCTGGAAGACAACACCTGCAGCCTGCATTGCCTGCCGGCTGTGAGCACTCGGTGCCAGCAGACCACTGCACCCTTACAGGCAGGCAAACTGCACGGCAGCACTTTCTGAGCTGTGTGGAACCAGAGAAGAAAGAAAAGTCTCCTTTCGGTGGCTGCCACACCCCATGCCTGGCCCCCCCCATCCACAAGCAGGACCACCAAACTCCCTAGCCCTCAGGCTCACACCAAGAGGAGCTGGGGAGAAATTCCCGTTTACTGTAACCAGCTGCACATGCAGCTCTGGGGGAAAAACCAAGTGAGATATTCTTTCAGCTCACGGTACGCTCAACATAATATTCTCCTAGCCTCAGCAGCGGGAAAAGCTGGGCTTCCCCCAGGCCGCTTGTTTCCATCACAGGCAAGCATCTCCCACAAACGCTGAGCTCCGTGTGTCCCGGGGCCCGGGTGCACAGCTCACGTGCACCTCACGCTGCCCGCAGAGCCCCCGCCGGCTCCTCTCCGACCCTGCTGTCCCACCGGCGTGGCTGGTACTCTGCAAGCTGCCCCAAACGCTTTTTGGAATGAGACAGAAGAATGAGTGGACACATAAATGAGCAGAAGGACAGGTGACAGATGGGCAGATGGACAGAGAGACTCCAGGAGAAGGGAACAAAGAAAGTCTCCTGCGCCGAACCCTCTTGCGGTCAGGGAAGAAAGCAGCACAAGGAGAGCTGTGAAGAGGCAGGTGGCCGAGGACTTTGTGTCCTGCAGGTTTTGTGAAAGCCACAGCAAGAGATGAGAGCGCCAACCATAAACAAGAAAAGGGCGTGTATGAAAAAGATTCAAAAACACGGCTTTTTAAAGAACAGATTCAAATCAGCAAGGCCCTGCGCACAGCCCCAGGCACTCACTGGGCTGAGGGCTCCGGCCCGGGCCGTCCACAGGCCCGCGCTGCAGCACCATGCGTCTACACGGTGCGGTGGGAATGCCGCCCCAGCGTTCACAAGGAAGCGGGACCTGGGCCAAGGACCCCCCACGTGTCTGCACTCACAACCTGCCGCAGCTCCACGGGGGAGGTGCTCCTGCTGCGCCCCCTTTCCGCGGGTGAAGTCTTCCCACTGGTTTGCAAGATTACAGGACCAGTTACTCCAGAGAGGGCTGCAGTGGGGGCCTATGTCTTTAACCGCTGCACTGCCACGCCCTCTGGGATTTCCTGTGTCTAATACACTTGTTACAGACAGCTGCGAAATAACATTTCATAAACAACAGGTCACCCTGGTTTGTCTCATTAGCTCTAACAATTTATACCGCTGAATTCTACTCTCTTCCTTTGGAGAAAGGAAGGGAGAGAATATAGGGTTCAGAATGGGGGTGCTTCATTCTTTGGGTAGTGCCTCTTCTCACCCTAACAGGAGACAGTCAAGGTGAATCTCGTACAAGGTGGGTGGGGAGAGGGCTGACACACCTCTCTGGGTACGCCTTTTGCACAGTTCAGACTTCTGCACCTGTGTTCACGTTCTGCGCAGTAGAAACCATCGATCAGTAAAGACAGGGGCCTGTAAAGGCACACAAACATGAGCCGTTCGCCACGTCTCAAATAAACAACCTAATGACACCGACAGGGCGGACTGAGGAGCGAATTCGAGGAGCTTCTGACGGCAGGACCTTGTACCTGTGTCCTCGGTATGAGGGCAAAAGAACTACAAGCTGTCCCTGAAGCCCACGCAGGTGTTCGCTATTACTGGGGCCATCTCAGGAGCCAGCTTGGTCACTGCTAACGCAGGAAGAGGCATCTCTAACGCAGGGAGACTGGAGAGCACCCTGGCTTTGGGGCTGGGGCTGGAGAGATCGGCGTGAACTCCAGACGACGGTACGCACTTCTCCAAGGGCCGAGAAGCACGGGCCTCAGCGGCCGTGTGCACTTTAGTGCCCGGATTTTGGTTTCTAGATGTCACTCTTCAATAGCATGGACAGAGCACCACAGACAAACGTCTGACTTCTGAGCTGGGACAGGGACGGTGCAAACTGAAATGGAATGTCGCGGCCCAGAAGAGCAGCAAGCAGACCTGGCAGACACCTCCAGCAGCAGAGCACGCGGTCTTCCCAAGCGAACACGGAGCGGGCACCGCAGCGGGCCGCACCCCAGACTGTGCAACACGCCCGTGACACACGAGCTAAAGAACCTCCATGGAACACCAGCAAACTCAATCTGCAACACAGAAGAGGACTGTGCAACATGGCCAAGCGGAACTTATCTCAAGAACGTGAGGCTGGGCTAAGACACAACCAATTACCACGACACTAACACCAGTGTCAGTAAACTAAGGACAGAGACCACGTGGTCACCGCATGGACGCAGGAGAAGCATGTGACAGAGTCCAACGCCCTTTCATGACCAAACGCACTGCCCACGAGGAATAGACGAGAAGGTTCTCGCCCGAATCCAGGTTGTCTGCACAAAATCTGCAGCCCCCGCCACACGTAGCGGGAAAAGGCCCGCTGGGCTCCCTCTCAGATCAGGAGACAAGGAAGTCCTCTCCCAGCACTTCGGCTCAGCAAGGCAGTGGGCACTGCAGTCAAGACAATTAGGCAAGAAAATTAAATAAAAGTTATCCAAATTGCAAAGGAAGAGCAAAACCATTTTTTTTTTAGGTGACATGATCTTGTATACAGAAACCCCTAAGTAATCCACTAAAAAACTACTATAGCTAATAAATGAGTCCGGTAAGGTTACAGGATGTAAGATCGATATATAAAAACTATTTCTATATACTCGCAATGAACCATCTGAAAATGAAATTAAGAAAACCATTGCAGCCCTGGCTGGTGTGGCTTGGTGGATTGAGCACTGACCTGCAAACCAAAGGGTCACCAGTTTGATTCCCAGTCAGGGCACATGCCTGGGTTGCAGGCCAGGTCCCTGGTGTGAGGTGTGAGACAGGCAACCACATATTGATGTTTCTCTCTCTCTCTTTGTCCTTCCCTTCCCCTCTCTCTAAAAATAAATAAAATCTTTTTTAAAAAAACCATTGCACTCACAATAGCATCAAAAAAATAAAATACTTAAAAATAAACTTAGCGAAAAAAGTGTAAAATGATACTCCGAAAACTCAAAAAAACATCTTTGGGAAAAACTAAAGCCAAATAAATAGAAAAGCCATCATGTTCACGAGTCAGAAGACATCATATACTTACAATGGTGATGCCTAGTCCAGGATCCAACACAATCCCTGAAAACCCCCCTGAACTCGCTGCAGAAATTCACTAGTGGGTCCTGAAATTTACACGGAGACGCAAGGGACTCAGAACAACCAAAGGAATCTTGAAAAACAAAAATAAAGTTGGAGGGTTTGCACTTCCCAATTTCAAAACTTACTATAACATCTCTAGGTGAGGGGATCAGAGGTAATTTTAAAACTTATTTTGTTTTTCTTTATTTTCTAAATTCTCTCCAATGAACACGACTTGAAGAAAAATAAGGGTTTTTAAACATGCATAATAACTACTAACTTATTGAAAAAAAGTTTTAATTATAAAGAGGTAAACGAATACCTAGTGAAAAATAACAAAAGTGCATTGAAGATTTTCATAAATTGAAAATTTTAAAGTACAAACACATCAAGTTCCTAGGGAAATTTATACAACATACTAAAACAAATTCATTTTCAAAAATTCTCATTGAAATCACGAAAACCCAAAAAGTGAAGGGGAAACCCTACTTGAGAGCCCACTTCCAATGCACGGAGGGGTGGGGCCTGGCAGTCACCGCCCCTGGGGCCCGCACACCAGCTCGGCACGCGGAGAGGAAACCCAGTGCGCGTGCGCTCGACACCGGGTGACTTTTCCACGGATTTCTCAAGTCGGAACACTGTCGAAAAGCTACATTTATTCACAGGTGCCAATTACTTTAACCAAGGCAGAATATTTTAATTGAGAAAAATAACACCATGCTTCTCTAGCCACATCTAGCTAAGGAATTCACTCTGCTGTGTGACCCTCATACGCCCAAGATCTAAAAAAAGCAGGAATCCCTTTGCACGGCTTGTGGGACTCTTCTCGAAATCCCAGTCTTCTTAAACGGATCTGAGCCAGTTCTGTGCATCTGTTCCCTGAGGAACCAACAGGCAATGCTGTCCCACCCTCTCACAGACCATGGTTCGTGGACACCATGGTGTCCCTGCCACCCTGCCGGACCGTAGGCACCACGTGAGCGAGCAAGACGAAGTGCAAGGCAGGCAGCGCCCCGTTCCAGAAGGCTCCCCGCCTGGGTCGGCACTGGGGTTTTGTTTCGCCGGTGAGCAGAACACAATCGACCCACTCCTTTCCTTGGCTGCTCTGCAGCCATGGCCCTGCTTGTGGTGCGAGGACCAGGAAAGGGCCACGTGCAACCCTGATGGGTCACTAGGCATGGTCATCAAGGAGGGAGATGCAGAAACTAACAGATCGTGATGCTTCCCCCTGTGTCCCACCTCAATAAACCCGCACTGAGCTCTGGGAGGTAAATGCAGAGCTGCGGCCCAGTTAGAAAAAACCTAATAGCAAATCAAACAGGCCAAGAGTCTTTCGCCAATAATCCCTATAAAGTAACCAGAGCGATGTGGTAAGAGGACAGATGCTGGAGACAAGGTCGTGGGTCCGAACCCCCACGTCACCACTTCCTCGCTGACACGCTGAATGAGCCAGCCACCTTCTCTGCATCTCGGCCCCTCCGCCGCAGACCGTGGGGTCTCCGCAGACAGAGACGAGGGGCGACACCGGCACCCAGCCCTCAGAATGCTGGAAGAACTGAACTGCTTGACGGGTGAAGTTGATCTCAAACACCGTGAGCTTAGACACGGCACCAAAAGCGCCAGCAACAGACAGCACACAGACCGGACCTCACCCAAACGTAAAAAGACATCCATGCTTCGAAGAACATTGTCGAGGAAGTGACAAGACAACACAGGGCGGGAGAACATGGGTCTGATGAGGGACTGGTACCGAGAACACAAAAAGGGCTCTTAGAACTCGATGACAAAGGACAAATAACTCAAAAGTAGATAAAGGACCTGACCAGACATGTTTCTAAAGAAAACACACAAATGGCCAACACGCACGATGAAAAGATGCTCCCTGCCACCAGCCCGAGGGAAACGCGAGTGGGACCACAACGAGACAGCTCTGCGTGCACACGGGGTGGTGTGATCACGGAGAGGACAGCACTGGCGAGGCCGTGGGGGACTGGGGCCCTCCTGCTGCTGCTGGGGATGTGAGACAGAGCGGCCGCCTTGGAAGACGGCCTGGCCAATCCTTAAGCAGTCCCCCACAGAGTCACCATGTGGCCTGGCGATCCACTTCCTAGGCATGTTACATGAAAGAACTGAAGCGTGTCTGCACAGAAAACGTGTGCATGAAGCATGTCCGCACAGAAAACATGTGTGAGGTGTGTCCACACAGAAAACGTGTGTGTGAAGCCTGTCCACATAGAAAACGTGTGTGAAGCATGTCCACACAGAAAATGTGTGCATGAAGTGTGTCCACGCAGAAAACATGTGCATGAAGCATGTCCGCACAGAAAACATGTGTGTGAAGCCTGCCCACATAGAAAACATGTGTGTGAAGCGTGTCCACACAGAAAATGTGTGCATGAAGCCTGTCCACATAGAAAACATGTGTGTGAAGCATGTCTGCACAGAAAACCTGTGTGAAGCTTGTCCACACAGAAAACGTGTGTGTGAAGCATGTCCGCACAGAAAACATGTGCATGAAGCATGTCCGCACAGAAAACGTGTGCATGGCTGCTCACCGCACCATCACTCACAAGAGCCAGA